>CM018049.1:21469723-21699723 GCA_008638375.1 Nyssa sinensis | reverse complement strand
CCCTGAATAGGAGGTATCTTTTGGTCACCATTAACTACTTCTCCAAATGGGCAGAGGTTGAGCCCTTAACACATATCACAAAGACGGAAGTCAAAAACTTCACTTGGAAAAACATTGTCTGTAGGTTCGGCATACCTCATGTTGTTATTATAGACAATGGTACACAGTTTGCAGGAAAAATCTTCAAGAAATTCTGTCAAGACCTGCACATAAGTCATCACTTCGCTTCACCAAGGCACCTTCAAGCCAACGGCCAAGCAGAAATCACCAACCGAATGATCCTTGATGCTCTTAAGAAGAGGTTGGAAGATGCCAAGGAAAGATGGGTTGAAGAACTCCCTAGTGTGCTCTGGGCCTATAGGACCACAAGGAGAACACCAACCTCTGAAACTCCGATCTCGCTTGCCTATGGCTCAGAAGCAGTAATTCATGCAGAGATCGGAATGCCTACCTTGAGGATAGAAGCCTTCAACCTAGAAACTAATAATCAGCAACTTGCAGAGAACCTGGACCTCCTTAAAGAAAGCGAGACCAGACTAGAATCAGAATGAAGGCCTACCAACACAGGATAACCAACCATTCCAAACAAGGGTTAAAACCCCTTAGCTTCTAGGTTAGAGACTTCGTCCTAAGAAGAGTGTTCCCGAACACCAAGGATCCTACCATGGGAAAGCTATCACCTAACTGGGAAGGCCCATACTGAGTAACAAGAATTGTAAGACCTACCACGTACTGGTTGGAGGACATATCTAGGAAACTTGTACCTAGGCCTTAGAACGTAGAACACTTACGGAAGTATTATCAATAAAGAATTTTCCTTTTCTTCATCTCCACCGAGCATTCTCATCTCAATGTACAAACTCCTAAAAACCTTGAAGCCTATGCAAGTGTTACAAGTCTGGTCCATCTCAATGTACAGACCCCTAAAAACCTTGCAGCCTATGCAAGTGTTATAGGTCTGGTCCTTCTCAATGTACAGACCCCTAAAAACCTTACAGCCTATGCAAGTGTTACAGGTCTGGTCCATCTCAATGTACAGACCCCTAAAAACCTTGTAGCCTATGTAAGTGTTACAGGTCTGGTCCATCTCAATGTGCAGACCCCTAAAAACCTTGCAGCTCATGCAAGTGTTATAAGTCTGGTCCATCTCAATGTGCAAACCCCTAAAAACCTTGCAGCCCATGCAAGTGTTACAGGTCTGGTCCATCTCAATGTACAGACCCCTAAAAACCTTGTAGCCCATGCAAGTGTTACAGGTCTGGTCCATCTCAATGTACAGACCCCTAAAAACCTTGTAGCCTATGCAAGTGTTACAGGTCTGGTCCATCTCAATGTACAGACCCCTAAAAATCTTGCAGCCTATGCAAATGTTACAGGTCTAGTCCATCTCAATGTACAGACCTCTAAAACCCTACAGCCTATGCAAGTGTTATATGTCTGGACCACCTCCATACAGGAACATTTACAATTTGTTAACCCGCTCAGCTACCTCCTACGCAAAGGGTAGCGGACTAGATTCAATTGCTCTACCTCATTGTTACTGGTGTTTTTGAGTAGTCAATACCAATTCTGGTTCAATTATTACAAAGCTTCATGTTCGGTCCTTATCAATCATAATAATAGAAGCTCAGATTATGAAGGATTTGTTCAAAGTCTTCTTATCCAGTTATTATTAGTCTTAAGGCACACAAGTTTAAGTTATGGAGGATTTGTTTAATTATCGTCACAGGTCTTCCAAACAGATCATGATGGATGTGCTCAAGCATCGTTACAAGTCTTTCTGCCCAAGATATTCAGCACTAGTTCTGACTCAATTACTCCTATTATCAGATCCAGTTCTGGTTCAGATATCTATACAGACCTTCCTGCTCAATTATTATCAATCCTGATGATCGAAGTATTGATTGCAAAGATTTGTTCAGTTACGGTGATTGATTATTTACACAAGTTTTTCTGTTCAAAAGATCTTGTTCAATACATTCCCAAGTTAAAAAGTTTGATGGATAGGTCTGAAGTATGTTCAACTCCTGAACACTCTTTTTATGAAATTAAAGATTGAAGGGCTGGAGCCTGAGCTTACATTATAGAGCAGGGACAGTAAAAGTTTATTCAGCATATTATCAAAATTTGCACAAGTGAAGCTACTCTAAAGAGACGGTTAACAGAAGTACTCAAGTTCTGAAGAAAGTAGACTTTCATTAATAAACAATAAAGAATACACCAGCTTTGAAGAAAAAAACTCAATCTTATTGATAATTAGCAAAGAGTTACATCAAGTCAGAAGGTTTACAAAGAAACAAAGTACAAAAGTAAAGATCCTAGACCACAACTGGTTCAGACAAGGAAGTTGTCGTTCTGCTTCATGTCATCATCGCTTTCTTCCTTTGGTTTTACTGATTTAAGGATGAGGATTCTGAACCCCAAGTCATCATCATCACTATCCTTAGCTCCGATTTAAACAAAGGAAAAGGGCTCTGAATCCCATGTCGTCATCACTTTTTTCCTTCGTTCTCCTCAAATTCAGCACACTGCATCCTTACCAGTTTGAGTAGGAGCTCCTGTCGAAAGAAGGTTAGGAGGGGTCACCTTACTATCGTCTTCATCACAATCATCATCATCGTTACCGACACTCTAAACCTCGGCCTTATCAAGGACTTCCCATTCCCGAGCAGGGAATTCTTGTTTGGATACTATGATGGACAAAAAGGTCTTCACCTCCTTCAACCTCTCCTCTTCAACAGAGGCAATCGACTGGGCTGTCCCTAGCTGTAGCCTGGCCTCATCTAGTTCAGACTGGAGATTTTCAATCATCTCTAGATCCACGTAAGAATCTATGATGGCGACAAGACCATGCATAGATTGCAAAACATCAGATACTCAAGTTAGGGCAAAGTGGCAAAAAAAAAAAAAAAAAAAATGCCATCGCCAATGCCAAACATATTGTTTGAGGCTGACATGGCAGAAATAATATATATATATATATATATATATATATATATATAAATGAAACAAAATGTTAAGTCAAGCCTAGGCAATGACAATAGAAGGAAGCTCCGGACAACGGCAACCTCCACGAAAACTCCGATCACTCTGATGGAGAAACATCTTGAACATGAATAAATGGGGGAAATAGGCATGAACACACCCCCTTCCCCCTTTATATAGGCTCTTGAAGTTAAGGGGCCACCCAGCCAAACCGCCGTGACAATTGGAGGAAAGGGTAGCCTCGGAAGCTCAAGTGACGACCTATGCAATAATGACCCATTAATGGTCATCTCAGAAAATGGAAAGACAGGACGCTTGACTTTTCGGAAGCCTATAGCCCTAGTTACGCGTTGAGCTAAAACTAAGGCTCAGGGGGGAGTAGTCGATATACCACAAATTGACAGATCAGTCTTTATATGACATGTGTAACCACAGAGCAGCTAAAGCTTAGCCATTCAGAACAAGTTTAGATACTAAGCCTCCAGAGATACGAAGATCGGAAGCCCATGCGATCCTCAGACTCACCTTCAGCTCAGAAGCCATACACAAGAGGGTTCTGAGCTCATTGCCTCCTTAAACATCCTTTCGAGCTAAGGATATGGAAACAGTATTCAACAAGGAAACTGTTATTCATGGAGCACAGTTTTCAACTTGGTAACTGCCATTCTTCGATGATCAAATCCCTATATTCACAACTTCAAATCCTAATCAACCTAGGAGATCCACATTCTATAAATAAAATCTTAAGGTACGCTCTTACATTCATGCTGATTCAATTACTTTCAATTAAAGTCTTTCAATACAGTTGATTGACTTAATTATCGGAGCGGCTACCACCGGAGCCAACTCGGTGGCCCTCTGATCTTTTTCTTTGAATGTTCGGCAGGCATAGGAGATTAGAGCCCATTGATCGAAAAAGTGCAGCATCATATATAAATATACAACTCTATTTGTTTTATAATTTTATATAATCAAAATATTTTTAAGTGTTTGTTTAGTAGTGATTGTTTTAAGTAATTTTTAAGAAGAAAATAAAAGTAACTTTTAAAAATTTTTTTACTTAAAAAAGTAAAAATATATTTGATAATTGTTTTTTAAAAGTAATTTTTATCTCAGTATTATTATGTTTAATATACTATTAAGCTAATTTTTAAATATAAAATAGATATTGACCACCACCACGGCTGCATCATTGTTACTACTACCAACGTCACTGCACTACTATTATTACTATCACCGTCATGAACGGACCATCACCACACAAGTTTATGTTCCAACATAAAATTAAACAACAGATCCAAGAACGGGCAGGTTAAAATATTTTCCCCGGCAGTTAAACATAAACAACAATTGGGTTTTTAGTGACAAACTTATTGCGACACACAAGAATTGTCGCTAATAATAGGATATTAGCCACACCCATTGTGTGCATCGAGAACCTTTGTGTAGCTAATATTCAATTTTTAGTTGGATGACAATTTAATCCACTTCGTTAGAATTTGTCAATCCTGTTCTCAATAAGATGAGTGCAGAAGAAATTTTTTTCATCCGGTTGAGATTTGGGATAGATTTAAGAAGGAGGCAGCCCACTCCGACTCACCCTACATCGATTATATAAAATACAATAATAAATTAGTATTATGTTACATAATTATATTTTTTAGGTACTCATTAAAAATTTATATAAACTTGATTGAGTTAGATATTTGAAAAAAATATTTTTTAATTTTTTTAATATGCATATTTCTTATTTTAATACATATAACATTTTATTAAAATATGTTAACTATAATTAATTTAATAAAATAAGTAAATAAATAAAAATTTAAAAATAAATAAATAAGAAGCAACTCAACTTATTACAAGATTTAAATAAATTTAAAAAAAAAACTTTTTCTCATAAAATAAAATTGAGAAATGTTCTCCCACCCATTTTCATCCCTGATTCCCTCTCATATGTAGTGGATGGAAAGCCTTTCAGCGTCGGTAATTCATATTTGATGCTTTTAGGCATCATTAATAGTGAAAATTTTAGCAATAGAGAGTTGAGCATCGTACATAAGTTTAATTACTTTTATGATGCTCGTTGTACGTCACAAAAAGTTCATTTTTTATTTTTTTAAAATGACCCTGTTCTGGTTGGGGTATTTGGTCTCTGAACACTTAACATTTTCGTACATCGCACAATTTTGATTTTTTTTATCAAGCTTATGTGAGTTTTGTTTTATTTAATCTTATTTAAGTTATTTTTTAACTATTTTTAAAATTTATATAATTTTTATAATTATATTTTAAGGATGTAATTTTAATGTTAAATTCGTAATCGAATCACATTTTTAAAATGCGAAAATATGATTTCAAATTAACAATAATTTTAAAATTTGTTCAAACTAACACAGATTTGAAAATGAATCCAAATTCTTGTTGATTTGAAATCGTATTTTTAAGATGTGTTTTAAATTTCTATTTAAAAAATATGACCTTATTGAAATTTTTTATTAAAATTATATTTTTAAGATACAATTGAAAAAATGAAAAAATAGTTAAAGAATACATGAGTAGTGTTAAATCACTCAAAACAGCTGGGCATGGTAAAAAATTCTCACAATCTCTTTCTCTCTGACCACATCTCTCTCTCTCTCTCTCTCTCTCTCTCTCACACACACACACACACAAAATCTTCGACGACAATACCTTCCCTAGTTTTTGAACTCTTGACGGCATCCTAGACAAGAGACATGGAACCCATCTACCATTCCTAAAAATTGGGTTAGTGTTTGGCAAATTAAATTTTTTGTCATATTTATAATGACTTTTATCCATAAGATATTTGTTATTGTTATTTACTCTTCTTCCTTGAAAATTAAATCAGATTTTTTTAATCTAATATGTTTCTATTAGGGCATCTCTAGTGGTGACTTGAACCCATACCAAATTTAAATTTGAGTCAAAATATACAAAAATGACCCTCCAACCCTAGACTCAAACCTATACCAAATCAGTTTCACTTAAATCCAAACCTAAATTAGTGCACTACTATTCACAGAACCAAATTCCTAACGGCTAATTTTTTTTTTTCTTACCTAGTCTTAACTCAGATGGAAAATGAAAGGAAAAGGCAAGAAAAAGAAATGGAAAAAAAAAATCAGAAAAAGGAAAACAAACCTGACGGGAACGATCGGCGATGCTGAACGGCAGTGACTGTCGGCGATGAAGAACGGTGATGACAGAGAGAGAGAAACTCTTGCTATGCAGATGATCGAAAGAGTTTGCAACTCATTTCCAGCTTATGAAGGAAGTGGAATCCATTTGAACCCTCAGTTAGAAGCTGCCAAACTAGGCTTTGATTTTGATGGGAACATACCTAACGAGGGTTTCGTGAAAGAGGGAGGGATGGAGGGAATGTCGTGAGAGAGTGAGGGATGGAGGGATGGATTGATGGAGAAGTAGAGAAGCAGAGATGAGGGATAGATTGATGGAGAAGCAAAATAAGGTTTTTGTGTGAGAGAGGAAGGGTTGCGGCGTGATGGAATAGAGAAAGGGGCGATTGATGGATTGAATAGGTTCAATGACCATTGGAGAATAAAAATAATAGAAAAAATGGTGAGAAAATTTGGGAAGGAATGAAAATTAAGAGTGAAAAAGGTTTGGAAGGAAAAATGATTTTTGAAGCGAAATGATATAAAGTAGCTTTTGGGATAAGGTGAAAATTTTTAAAAACGATTTGAGTAAAAACTTAAGTGACCATTGGAGAACGTCAAACTCAAATTCACATTTTACTCAAATTTTAAGTGAAATTTGGATTTCAATTTGAGTCACTACTGGAGATGGCCTTATGTTGACATCATCACATTAAATTCAAGGGAAAGAAACGTCTGGTTCCTACGAAAGTGAAATCTCAATTTTTTACAAATGTATGTATATTTATTGCTTTTGAGAAAATGGAGTTCTCCGCTTTTGGTTCATATGAAATCTCAATTTTTTTATATGATGTGATTATTAATATTTTCAGAGCTCTAGACTTATTTTGTCGTGATTTGTGAATTGCGGTTAACACTTTGATGATGTTATCTTTTAAAACAAATTAAGATAATTATTAAAAAGATAGTTAATTACCTCCATTTTTAACTATGAAAACATTTAGACAGGAGTAAGAAATACTTTTTAGAACTGGCAACCTCGGCGTTGGTTTTGCTACTAGAATATTTACGTAATTGTTGTGTTCATTTTGGGTTAGTCTTATGGTGGGGTTATTATCTCCTTTAAGGCTTTCTACATTTTCCATTGATCTCTACATTCTTGGTAATGACTCAGTTTTGTCTTTAAGTTGGTTGGCTGGTATTGTGCTATGGTTCTTAAGTTGCTAATTTTCTAGTTTGTGGTTCAGTTTTTAATCCTTTTGGCTTGTATATTTGTTATGGTTGATTTCTGTTTATCTTGAATTAATGGTGGAGGGCTTATAATTTCAAACCTACAAAATAAATGATTAAGAATCACCGGAGGGAGTCCGGTGAAGAACTTTCTGATGACAAAGTCAGTTGAGTTTAAAAGGTTGAAAACTATAACCTAGGTCAAGAATTAGGGCATACCTTTTAGGTGAATTATTACTCATTTTTATAAACGTGTACATACCATTTCGGTAAGATTTGGATGGAGAGAAAATTGGGTTGTGTTTATCTCTTTATGGTGGTTTCCTAACTAGATTCTGCCATAAGCTTGATTTCGGGCATTTGAGCTCGGTAATTCATGTGCCTAGTTTGGTATTAAGAAGTGAGCTTTAACCACTTCCTTTGAATAGGGCTTGTCCTTTGAAATTTTAAGGTTGGTAGTTTCTCTGTGTGACTTCATGTTGTCTACGTGTGATTGTCTCTGTACTAGGATTTTTCTAGGCTAGCAGTTACTCGTCCCAAGTCTCAGGTCTCCAAGACTTATATTGACCTAAGGCTAGGGTTATAAGTTGTGAGTGTTGTTTTAGCCATAAATGCGCATGATAGTTATCACACGCCATTCGAAGCACCAATTATCACAACTCATTGTCAATTTCCATCTTTATCATACGTGTTATCGGTTCGAATTCCAATGAGACAAAACCGTTGTTCCTCATTAATTACCATGGTCAAATCATTGCCTATAAAAGAGGATTTACTATTTTTTAAATAATTCTTCCTTCCTTACCATCTTGAAGTTTCCTTCTTCTAGAATTTTTCGGTGATTTGAGGTACTCTTCGGTGAGCAAATCCTTCCCAAAAACTCTATTGCCCCTTTCTTATGTCAAATTCCTTTCTTCTATTTCTTTTTCCCTTTTTTCTTGTTTTTTAGTATTAAGATGTCCTCATAAGAAGATATGAGAGATCGAAATGAATCCAATCCCCCTTAAGTAGAGGGTTCTAGAGTTAGGACTGTTGATAGATTCAAGGATGGGACCCTAAATCTAGCCATATTACCCTAGAGGGCTTCGCCACCACAAGGGAGGTTTATGGTATACCTCCCACTATAATTTCTAAGGTTCCCCCTTTGCCTTTGATTTCCCTAGTACCGCTGGTTCTAGGGAGATTTGTGTTTATAAAGAGTAGTTTGAATTAGGGTTTAGGTTCCCTTTTCACCCCTTCTTTGTACGTTTTTTTTTTCTTCTATTTTTTGGGATTAACCCTAGTGATCTGAATGTCAATGGCTAGAGATAACTTATTACTTTTATAGTTTTGTCACTAAAGAACAAAGTTGACTTAGATCTAGATCTTAGATGTATCATGGACCTTAGGAAAGCTCAAGAAGGGTTATATTATACATCCTTCGACTCACAATATAAACCAATTAGAAGCGTCCCTTCCTTTAACAAAACTTGGAAAGGGTTATATTATACATCCTTCGACTCACAATATAAACCACTTACCACCATCCCTTCTTATAACAAAACTTGGAAAAATGGTATTTGATATACCATAAAGTGACAGACCAATCCCCGCACGACACGTGTACATACAAAACAGACAGAGCCCTTCTATTTAGACCAAACTTACTCATATGGGGTCCAGAGCTCATTAGCCTAGAACCCCGTACAACCTTCATGTTTATCATCAGCTCAGAGGGTACCAGGCACTTGCACAAGTGACTCCTGAACTGATTTTCGCCTCAAATACCCTACCGAGCTAAAGATAAGGAAACGGTGTGCGATAAGGAAACTGTCATTCCTGGATAGCTCCCGCTTCCTATGGAATGCAGTGTTCTACATGGTAATTGCCATTCTTTGATAACAATCAAATCCCTATTTTCACGAGGTTCAATCCTAATCAACTTAGGAGAATCCGTATCCTATAAATTGTACCCTGAGGTACTCAATTTAGATTACAGTGATTCAATTACTTTTACTTTCAGTCTTTCTTTACAGTTTTCTGACTTAAACATCGAAGTAGCTACCGTCGGAGCTAACCCGATCCCTCTAATCACTTTCTTTGAATGTTCAACATGCGATAGAGAGTGGAGCTACAAACATGACCGATGCGGGGGTACCGCCTCCTGGCGCTACCACAAGCGGAGGACCCTATGCGGAGACTCCCAGCGAGTAACCAATGCACCCCAAGGCACCACTCACGTGGGAGGAGACCCCCAGCCATCCACCATCGTAGGAAGGGGGATGCCAGCCTTTAATCCAACCGTTCACTACCACAGCAGGACTAGGATTCTAACTCTGGCAACTTTAGGGGTCAACCCAGCACCGTAGGAGTTTCAACCTCAAGCGGCGCCAATCCCCAACTTCATGAAGACCAGCATCTTCTCCCTATTGCAGTGCAAAAACGTCTCATCTATATAGGCACTGAGGCTGTGAGGTAAGGACTGCCACAACTAGTACAGCCCAAGGCCCCATAAGGGGTCGAGGAAGTAGCAGACTCCATAGACCATACCGCTATTACTAAATGTGTTTACCTCTCCCCAGAGCAAGATGAGCTGGCCCGGCTGCTTGAAAGATTTACCACGCCGTTCACTCCAACTGTAATGGCCGAAGAGCGACCACAAAAATTTATTGTCCCGAAGTTCACCCTTTACGATGGGACTGGGGACCCAAGGGACCATCTTTCTCACTACCAGCACACCATGGAGCCATAGACGCCTTCATGTGCATTACCTTTGTGACTAGCCTCAAAGGCACTGCTCTGAAATGGTTCCACCACCTCCCTTAGAATTCAGTCATCAATTTTTACGAGCTCAGTAGGCACTTCTTTGACCGGTTCATAACCAGCAGAAGGTTGAGGAAAATGCCAGAGTTCTTGCTAAACATTAAGCAATCCAAAGGAGAGTCACTCCGAGAGTACATCGCGTGCTTTAATGTTGAACTCACAGAGATCATGGATTACAGTCCAAGCTTTCTAGTTACCGCCCTGACCTCTGGTTTGGTGTTGGGAGGTTTTCATGATTCTTTAACAAAGAGCCCTCTTGCTGACATGGCAGTACTTATGGAGTGGGCTAGAAAGTATATAAATTTGGAGGAAGCAAAAACCTTCTCTTAGAAGATAAAAGAGTAGGCCTAGAAAGATTATCAAAAGAAAGACTCCAGCGCAACTAAAAAGAGGGTCAAAAGTCCCAATAAAAGGATGGCATCCAAAGCACCTGGCAGTACTAGTACTAGGAGGACTAGTGCCTACACTTCTCTGAATGCCTCCTTAACTCACATACTTCGGTAGGTCCAAGCACGTGAAAATCTGAAGTGGCCCGAGCCACTAAAAAGCAATCCCGATACCCAAGACCAAAATAAGTACTGTGATTTCCACAAAGATCATGGGCATACTACCGATGAATGCAGAGCCCTCAAACAGGAGATCGAACAGCTCATCAGGAGAGGGCGGCTTCGGGAGTTTGTCAGACAAGATGGGAGGCAGAACCCCCGTAATGACAAGCAGCTACAGAGGAGGCAAGAACTAAGCAAGAAAACGTTATGCTCAGGAGGTCAGAAGTACTCCCAGCATCCTCCAGATCTTGACTGTCGAGCAAAAGCTAAAGCCAATTCCTGAAATTCAGTTCTCAGACCAAGATCTAGCAGAGGTGCACTGTCCCCACAGTGACGCCCTTGTTATCTCACTCAAAATTTCCAATTTTGAGATCAGAAGGGTTTTAGTAGATACAAAGATATTCTGCCAACGTGTTATTCTACGAGTTTCTCAAGCATATGAAGCTAAACCCCAATGACGTCAAACCCAAACCCACCACCACGGCGATGGCTAGGTTTGATGAAACCTCAACTCCCCGCTAGGGAGAATTGACCTTCCCACAATAGCTAGAGAGGGGGACAGTCAAAGGACCATAATCTCAGAATATCTGGTTTTAGATTCCAAGTCCCCTTATAATATCATCATCGAAAGGACCTGACTTCATCAGATGGGAGCGGTCACCTCGACCCTCCACCAATGCTTGAAGTATGTGCACAACAATAAGGTTTATTCCATCAGAGGGTGCCAGCCAACTAGACGGGAGTGCCATACTCTAGCTTTAAGAGAAAAGGCTCCCAAATAGCAATCACAATATACTCATGAAGGTAGGAGCCCAGACCTTTCCAACCTTTATGAGAACAAGGAGTGCCCCTCTAGGATTGGTGAACCACTAAGCCCTAGAGAACGGGACAATAGAGCTAAGCCAATAGAGGATCTTATCAAGGTGCTCGTCAGCCCTAAGGGAGGAGGGCGATATTTGCAGATCGACTCAGGCCTATTACCTTTCGAGCAAGAAGAGATGGTGGAATTCTTGAAAAGCAACCTCTCGGTGTTTGCTTGGGAAACTAAAGATATAGAGGGGATAGATCCCGACTTTATCACCCACAAGCTAATGGCAGATCCTGACCACCCTCCTATGAGACAGAAAAGGACGATGTTTGCTCTAGAGTGACACCAGATTATTAACAAGGAAGTGCAGAGGTTGTTGGATGCTAAAATGATAACAGAGGTATTCTATCCAGAATGGCTCGCCAATACCGTTCTTGTCAAGAAGAAAAATAGTAAATGGAGAATCTGCATTGACTACACAGATCTTAACAAAGCCTGCCCTAAAGATAGCTTTCCCCTTCCGAGGATAGACCAGCTAGTCGACGCAACGGCAGGACATGAACTCATGAGCTTTATAGATGCTTACTCCAGATACAACCAAATCCAGATGTACCCCCCAGACTTAGAAAAGATAGCTTTCATATCCGAACGAGGTTTCTATTGCTACAGAGTGATGTAGTTCGGTCATAAAAATGCTAGGGCAACATATCAACGCCTGGTGAACAAGATGTTCAGTCTTCTGATTGGCAATACAATGGAAGTCTATGTAGACGACATGCTGGTCAAAACCTCACGGAAGAGCAACCACATCCAGCACTTGAGCCAGACATTTGATATCCTGAAACAACACAGGATGAAATTAAACCTCTTGAAATGCACCTTCGGAGTCACCAAGGGAAAGTTCTTGGGTTTTCTAGTTTCTTAGAGGGGTATTAAAGCGGACCCTACTCAGATTAAAACTTTGATTGACCTAGAGTCATCGAGGTCTAAAAAAGATATTCAAGCTCTAAATGGGAGAATCGCGACTCTGAATCGATTCATCTCCAAATCTACCAACAGCTGCTTGCCATTGTTCAAAGCCTTGAATGGAAACAGAGCCTTGCAATGGTCCGATGAATGTGATGAAGCCTTTCAAGAAATGAAGAAGTATCTAGCCTCCCCCGAACTCCTCTCAAAGCTAGTTCAAGGGGAGAAACTACTCCTCTATCTTGCGGTCTTTAAGAATGCTGTCAGTTCCGTGCTAGTCAGACAGGACAAGGGGGTCCAGAAGCCCGTATTCTACGTAAGCAAGGCACATTTGGACACAGAGAAAAAGTATCCTGAGATTGAGAAACTGGCCTTCGCTCTGATAATCTTTGCCAGGAAACTCCAACCCTACTTCCAGGCACATCCTATTGAAATTCCAACCTCTTATCCGCTGAAGTCCCTACTACGGAAGCCTGAAGTCTCAGGGCGATTGGTTAAATGGTCTGTGGTGTTGGGAGAATTTGATATATCCTACGTTTTATGAACCTCCATCAAAGGACAAGCATTGACAGACTTTGTTGCCGAGTTCACTCCAGCACTACAAGATAAGGCACAACTTAGCAAGAGCTCTGCAATATGGCAGCTCTATACCGACAGATCATCCACAGATCGGGGTTCCGGCATCGGCTTAGCGTTACGGTCTCCTAAGTGGTTGGTAGCAAAAAAAACTGTAAGCTTGGGATTCAGAGCTTCCAATAATGAAGCCGAGTACGAAGCCCTCATCTTGGGGATGAAGCTAGCTATGGAGTACGAGGCCCAAAATCTCAAAGTTTTTTTCTGACTCGCAACTGGTGGTAAGCCAAGTTCTGGGAGAATTTTTCATCAAATACGATAAAATGTTTTGGTATTCAGAGTTGGTAGATTTACTGAAGCGTTCCTTCCATGAGTTCACCATTCAAAAAATTGAGAAAGGTCAGAATTCTAGGGCTAACGCCTTGGCAAACATGGCCTCCCATCTCAAGACAGAAGGAGATTCAACTCTGAAGATCTCCCACCAACCGAGACCAAGTGTTGAAAAAGTGCGATCTTCTCAGGTTTTCAAGCAAACACAAAATTGGATGACTCCCATCCACTAATATATAGAAGAAGGGATATTTTCGGAGGACAAAAACTTAGCTAGAAGGATCCAGATCAGGGCAGCTCGGTACCTTCTCTTAAACGGGAAGCTCTATCGAAGTTCTCAACCTTTATTAAAATGCCTGGCTCTAAAAGAATCTCTGTAAAGATCCAAATTTTTGGGAATAATTTTTATTTTATTTTGTTATATTTTTATTTTTTTGTTATGTTATATTGATTTAATTATTAATGGGATGTGTGTGAAATGGTGCGTAGTACATGTATATATATATATGGGTATATGTGTATATGTATAATATGGTTTATTATGTATAGATATATATATATATATATACATGAAATTATATGTATGTGTATATGTCTGCATCAGATTTTGAACAGTAGTGTGTGTGTCAGTTTGTGTGCAAGTGGGAGAGTGCTGCTGTGTGTGTGTATGTGTATTGTGTGTGTATATATATATATATATTGAGGGAAAACCAACAATGCAAGTTAAGCATTAAATGCAAAGCTGCATTGCTACATGGGACAGGAGGTAAGGTCAAGAAAAAGGGGCTGTGAGTCAGGATAGGTAGAGAGAGAGAGAGAGAGAGAGGCCGGTTGTGTATGTGTTTCATATATGTATAGGTACGTTGGGTTGTTTGAGAGAGAACAGAAAGAGAGGACCAAAGGGAGAAGCTATGAGGAGTTTAGAAGACCTAAGAGTGAAGAAGAGAGGTGAGAAGCCAAGAGGAGAGGGAGAAAATCAGAGAAAATGTAAGCTTTACTTTGTTTCTGTTTTAATCTTTAAAAGCATGATAGCTTGGTTTGATTTATAGGGTTCTGTAAAGAATGAAACCAGAAATCTAATGCAAAAAGAATCATTAAAAATGGTGAAAAACTGGGTGAGTAAAGTGGAGTTGTAGGTTAGGGAGAGAGAATCGGAGCCCCATGATTTTATGTCTTAAAACCGAAGCAAGCTATGGGGATTTAACCCCCTCGAGTGCAGAAACATTTTAAGAGAAGAATGGCATCAAAACAGTGATGAAACCATCGTGAAAAAGGAGCCCACCAGAAAATCGTAATGTTGGCCGGAGCTACTGTGATTGTTTATTCGCAGAGTTCGGCTGACTGAAATGAAAAACCCACGACGGAAATGGAATCTTCATGAGGAATCAAAGAAAACTGTATAAATTTCCATATGGAAATTGATCGAAAAATTTCGGCCATCGCCGGAGATGGCGACGGAACCCTAGGGTTCCTTGGCCGGAGGATCGGGCAGGATGATGGAGGTGTTGGGCCTGTTGAGTTTAAAAAAAGGGTTTTGGGCCTGGTTTGATTCCTGGTTTGGGCTTGGTTTACTTAAAAGTGTTTGGGCCAATTTGATTTTTAAAAGGGCATTGGGCTTTCCAATTGGGCCACATGAGTTGGGTTGGGTTAGAGACAGGGGCTGTTTGGCTGCAGGTTTAACAAATTGGATTGGACCCAATTTGGGGATAGGGATATCTCATCCCAATTTTGGAAATTGCCCACTGTTTGGCTATCCAAATTTGGAATAGTCAAATCAGAAATTCTGATTTGACCCCTCATCTTTTGGAAATCCTAATCTGACCCAGAACTTGTGAGTAATTACAATCTGACCCCCCCCTTGAATAAAATATTAATTTAATTAAATTAATTAATTAATTAATTAAATTAATTTAATCATTTAAATATCCCAAAATAGTCCGGAGTCCAAATGGGACAAGTCATTAGTGTATTTTGACTATCTCGACCCTTCTGAAACCAATGGCAAGGTCCATTTTACAAGACGGAGTCCCAAAAAATAAAAGACCCGTAATAACCTTTAAAATTATCGAAATGCCCCTGAATTGAAACGTAGTCGAACGAACTCCGAACTAAGCAAACAAATAGTGAAACTTTATTATTTCAAGCATTCCGGACTCAACCGTGGAGTCCAATTTACAAAAAGAGGTCTCGGGATGTAAGGACCTGTAGGAAGTGCAGAATGACCGTTTTACCCTTTTTAGCTCGGATGTCCGAATTGAATTCCACAAAAGTCTAAACCTATTTTCTTCGACGTTTCAGACCCAATGGTGGAATTTTATTTGGCAAAATAGAAACCAATAAAATAAGGACATAAAATTTGATAAATAGCATAATTCAAGTAGCAATTGAACTAAGTCGTATCTCATGATTTTAGGAATACTGAAGGGCGAAGAGAAGATGGTCTAACCTTCTGCATTCTTGCTATAGTTTTGCTATACTACGAGTATGCTTTCTTGCGTTGAGACCGACCCATCAGGTACGATATATTGTGCTAAGTAAGAAATAGAATTAAGTTTAGGAGTAATTGCTATGTTGACTTGATGATTCACATATTTGTTTGGTTGCTCATATGCTTATGTGTTCCTTGTTATCTTTTTGAAAGTTTGGTGATGAATGAGAATCATGACTATGTGTATATCACATGTGTTAGCATAATGTGTGGATTATATTCTCGAAAATTGTTGGGATTATAAAATATGTGATTTAAAGCATGTGTTAAATGGACTATGTGTGTCATGTAACCTTGATGAAAGGATCTTCTGATTTGAATGTTATTGTGTAATACATTATTTAAAGCATGCTTCATGTGTGGATATGATGCATTATTGAGATTACATTATGGCATGGTAGAATCAAAGCATATTGGCATAGTGTGATTCCTTCGACATGGTGTGAGTTAAGCACGTGGTGTTGTGCATTTTGAGGGTGCAGATTCTGTGGTGAGAAACCCAGAATTGGACATGATATTGTATTTGGTGCTCGAACCAGCGGGAGCGATCCGCGAAGGGACATGATATTGTATTTGGTGCCTGAACCAGCGGGAGCGATCCGCGAAGGGACATGATATTGTATTTGGTACCCAAACCAACGGGAGCGATCCGTGAAGGGACATTACATTACATTGTATTACATTACATTACATTACATGAGTTGACATGGGTGTGACATAGAGTTGACATGGCATAGAGTTGCATGGGTGTGTCACGTATATTTTTATTGCATTGTATTAATAAATTCCCGAATGTGTGATGAATCTTGTTAATGCATTGTATGGATGAATTGGATGGCATGTAGGTTATAATTGTTTTGAATCTTGTTGATGTATTGTGTGGATGAATAGGATGGCATGTAGGTTATAATTATGCATGGAGATATAACTGTACACTTGCCCATGCCACGCCTTAGATTATATTAATGTGTTGGATGACATGTAGACCATTGCTAGTACATTGTATGCATGATGTTGAATACCATGTAGATATAACTGTACACTTACACATGCCACGCCCTTAATTTTGTTTCTTGCATTAGCATTATATTGTACCAGCAGTTGAGCTGATCCATTCGTGGGACAAACATTTCAGATGACGCTCCCGGCACTTGAGACTTGAGGAAGTCTTGCAGAGTGGAGGAGATATGAACTTAGGAGGATATTTGGCCCATTGGGGGCATGTGTTGTGATTTAGGGCTTAAGCCCGAATGACATGTTGAATGTTTTTATTGACTGTGCTTACATGAATGTACATTCAAGGAATGAATGTAAGTTTGGGTTGAATCAGTTAGACTGTCCTTTATTTACTTTATATTTTATTTACTTTCTGTTCGTTCAGTCGAGCCTCGGGTTCGCGGGAATTCGGGATGTGACAATCTCAATATGTTTTGGCAGAAATACATAAAGGAATCTACGACAACCACAACGGTGCCAAAACCATAACCCATCGAGCTTTAACACAGGGCTACTATTGGCCCAATATGCTAAAGCAAGCCAAGGAGTATGTCCAGAAATGTGACAAATGCCAACGATTCGCTCCATATTAGCACCAGCCCCACCATGAGTTCATTCCAATCGCCAGCCTATAGCCCTTTGCTCAGTAAGGGATGGACATTGTAGGGCCGCTACCAAAAGCCATCCCAAATAGGAGATACCTCTTGGTTGCCATTGATTATTTCTCTAAATGGGCAGAGGTCGAACCCCAAACCCACATCATAGAAGTGGAAGCAAAGAGCTTCACATGTAGGAATATAGTTTGCAGGTTCGGTATACCACGCGTCATCATTTCAAACAATGGTACGCAGTTCATCAAAAAAAAATTCAAAATGTTCTGCGAAGACCTGCGCATCAGTCATCACTTCGCTTCACTAGGGCACCCCCAAGCCAATGGATAAGCTAAGGTCACCAACCAAACAATTCTTGATGCTCTTAAGAAGAGGTTGGAAGAGGCCAAGGGAAGATGGGTTGAAGAGCTACCTAGTGTGCTTTAGGTATACAGAACTACAACAAGAACACCAACCTCTGAGACTACATTCTCACTTGCCTATGGCTCGGAAGCAATGATTCTTGTTGAAATCGGTATGCCCACCTTGAGAACGGAAGCTTTTGACCAAGGGGCCAATGACCAGCAACTTGCAGAAAACCTAGACCTACTTGAAGAAAAGCGAGATCAGGCTAGAATCAAAATTGGGGCATATCAACACAGGATATCCAATAGCTCCAAACAAGGGATAAGGCCCCTCAGTTCCCAAGTTGGGGATCTCGTCCTAAGAAGAGTATTCTCAAACACTAAGAATCCTACCATGGGAAAGCTCTCACCTAACTAGGAAGGCCCATACAAGGTAACAAAAAATGTCAGACCTACCACCTACTGGTTAGAGGAGATGACTGGGAAGCCTGTACCCCGACCATAGAATATAGAACACTTACGAAAATACTATCAATAAGAATTATTTCTTTATTTTTTCAAAGTGTACTCATCTTAATATACAGACCCCTAAAAACCTTGCAGCCCGTGCAAGAGTTATAGGTCTGGTCCATCTCAATGTACAGACCCCTAAAAACCTTGCAACTCGTGCAAGAATTATAGGTCTGGTCCATGTCAATATACAGACCTTTATGATTCATCGTAACTGTTACAAGAATTGAAGTTATGGATAAGTGATCGGTAATTTCTAAAAAAGAACCTTATAAGTAATAAAGGCCTGGAGTATCTTTCAGGAAAGATTATAGGTATTGATTGTTGGGAGTAAACTTATCCTTGCTCGATTATTGCCAGTTCTGGTGATAGAAGATTTTGTTTAATTATCATGACAAATTTTCCTGTTCAGGTATTACTAACTCTGATAACAGAAATCCTGGTTATGAAAGATTTGTCCTATTACCATATAATCGCAAGTCTCACTATTCGGAAGTTAGGTTATTGCCAGTTTTGGTTACTAAAGGTTTGTTCAATTACCGTGACTGTTTAATTACAAGTTTCTCTGCTTGGAAGACAGCAGTCAGCTCATACTCACTTAAGAATTAAAGGGGAAATCTGAAGTTTATTCAATTCCTGAACAACTTTACTTGATATAATTGCAAGCTTAAAGGCCGGAAACCCTAGTTTGTTTTATAGAGCAATAATGGATTGGTAGAGTTCTGAAGTCTATTGCAAAATTGGCTTATTATTAACATCCATAAAAATTTACAAGTAATGCTACATTGAAGAGACAATCAACAAAAGAGCTTTGAAATATAAAGGCCACCAATTTTGGAAAGAAATCAATTTCATTGATAATTAACAAAGAATTACATCAGATTGGAAGATTTATAGAGAAGCAAAGTACAAAAGCAAATATCCTAGACAACAGTTGGTCCGAACAAGGAAGAGGTCATTCTACTCCATCTCACCATCTCTTCCTTTGGTTCTGTTGATCTGGACGAAGAAGAGGTCTTTGAATCCCATGTCGTCGTCACTCTCTTCCTTTGTTCTCCTTAAACTCAGCACACTGTATCCATATCAGCTTGAGTAGGTGATTCCGCCAAGGGAAGATCGGGAGGGGCTACCTCATCATCATCGTTCGAACCGCGACCTCGGTTGGAGGGACTACAACATCGTCAATCCCAACCGGATCAGGGTCGGGGTACTTCACGAGGAGCTTGGCTCTGAAGGTACTGTACCCATGCTCGATCAGTTCTTCACCCATTCCCTCAACTTCAGCCTTCATTTTTACTTTGGTCTGGGCTTTGGCAGATTCGACTGCATCTTTGGTTTTCTGGGTGAAAGTGGCCTGGAAGTCATCGAACCTCTTTTGAAGGTCTTCCAACTTCCGAGCAAGGGAGTCCCGTTCAGACTTCATGATAGACAAAAAGGTCTTCACCTCCTTCAACTTCTCCTCGGCAGTAGAGGTAGTGGACTGGGCCATTCCCAACTGTAGCCTGGTCTCATCCAACTCGGATTGGAGATTGTTAATCGTCTCTATATCCGTAAAAGATTCCACAATGGCAGCAAGGCGATGCATAGTCTGCCAAAGAAAATAGAAGCAAGTTAGAGCAAGTAAAGTTAAGGTGTCAGAATGCAAAAATAAAAGATAAGGGAAGGAGCTCGAAAGCTACCTTTATTTGGAGGGATAGAAGATGTGTGGCAATCTTTTTTGCATTCTGCCTCTTGTACTGCTTTGGGCCTGAAGCCTACAACTCGTCAAAAGCCTTCCTTATGGCTAAATAGTCAGAATCATCAGACACCTCAACAGCAGGAGCAGCTGTTTTCCCCTTCCCCCTCCGCCTGGTCAGAACCTCAAGGGCTAGAAGGGGGGCAGGCACGGGAACAGGAGGCACCCCCTCATCCTCGACCAGAGTACGATCTAGGGAACTAGAGAGGAGCCTCTTCCTCTTCACTTGAAAAGGTGGGTCGGTAGGAGAGAAGGGCTCCCCTACAGTCTTCTTCTTCTACCCTGGAGCCCACTTGGACATCATGGACTTCTTTAAGTTTCCAGGCCTGCTTTTCGTCAATTCTGCAGCCATCAGGTTCTCTGCTATGAAGATGGCAGTGTGAGCTCGGTTGCAGGTCTGAAGGAGCTAACGATATCTGTCTTGAAGATCAACCATAAAGATCGACCTCTTCCAAGCAGTTTTATCTGCACAGAAGACATAAACACAGAGGTTAGATAAGCAGAAAGGGAGAAAAATATTCAAAAAGGGAAACTGTCACGCCCCGAATTCCAGCGAACCCGAGGCGCGAGTGACGAGACAAAGGAAAATAAAATAAGAAAGAAATAAAAGATAATAATAACATTCTCATACATTCTGTACACTGTTCTGATACATACATAGGTCTAGTCCACTTGCTTACAACATGTAAAATGAAATACGGTCTTGGGCTTATGCCCTTATACAATATCAAAAAAAACAAACGCCCCTTGGGCCTAACACAGTCCCTAGTCAGATCATCTCCACGTCTCGTACTGCTGGGACGTCATCTGAAATGTTGCCCCACTAAAGGGGTCAGCTCAACATGCTGGTACAATATAATGCTAATGCAAGAAACAAAACCAAGGTCGTGGCATGTGCAAGTGTACGGTTATTTCTATATGGCATTCGATATCATGATGACAGGATATGAACAATGTACAGTATATAAGCAGTATGCGTGACACACCCATGCAACTCTATGCCTACCCATGTCTCATGATACGGTCCTTCCCCGTCGGCATGAGTACCTTGTATGTCTCGCTTCACGGTCCGAAATCCGTCAGGCAGGCAAATACCTATTGGCCGATTTTGGGTTTTTCACCACAGGATCTGCACCCTCATAATGCAAAGCACCAAGTGCTTACCCACGCCATGTCCAAAGAATTACACTATGCCAATATGCTCTGATCTCATCATGTCACAATGCAATCTCAATGATGCATCTCATTCATACATAAAGCATGCCTTCAAGTACACAATTCATAATATCAACAGTTCTTTAAAGCATATAATTCACACACTACACTAACACATGCGATATACCCATAATCATCATACAACTTAACAAGTTAGCACGTAACACATAAGCATGTGAACACTCAAGCAAACATGTGAACAATCAATGCAGCAAAGCAAGTATTCCTAATCTCAATTCTATTTCTTACTTAGCACAATATATCGTACCTGATAATCGATCTCAACTCAAGAAGGGGCACTCGAAGTATGGTAGAATCACAGTGAGAATGCCGAAGGTCAGATCACCTTCTCCTTGCCCTCTCGTGTTCCTAAAATCATAACAGGGATTCAGTTCATTGTTATTTGAATTATGCTATTCATCAAATTTTATGTCTTTAATTCATAAGTTTCCATTTTGCTAAATTAGACTCTACCATTGAGTCCGGAACATCGAAGAAAATAAGTTTAGGCTTTTGTAGAGTTCAATTCGGATACCTAGGTTCAAAAGGGTAAAACAGTCATCTTGCACTTTACATGGGTCCCTACATTTCGCGACCTCTTTTCACAATTCAGACCCCACGGTTGAATCCGGAATGCTCGAGATAATAAGGTTTCACTATTCGTTTACCAAATTTGGAGTTTGTTTGATAGCGTTTCAACCTAGGGGCATTTTGGTAATTTTAAAGGTTACTACGGGTCTTTTATTTTTCGGGACCCCGTCTCGTAAAACGGACCTCTCCATTGACCTCAGAATGGCCGAGATAGTCAAAATACACTAATGACTTGTCCCATTTGGACTCCGGATTATATTAGAATATTTAATTAATTAAATTAATTAATTAATTAATTAAATTAATATTTTATTAATATTTAAATCTGGTGGGGTCAAGTTATAATAAGTAATAGTTGGGGGGGTCAGTTTGTAAATTCTTAAAGTTCTGGGTCAAAGTTAAATTTCCAAAAGTCCAAGGGTAATTCCGTAATTTGAAAACCCTTATCCCACATTTGGATAACCAAACAGCGTATAGCGACAGAACAGGGATAGGATATCCCTATTCTGATTTCAATTTCTATCTTAATTTCTTATCTCCGTAACCAAACACTCCCAACCCAATTTTAATTTAAAACAGGAATGCGACACGTGGCAGGGGCGGTTCAGCCCCGCCCGAATCGGACCCGAACCGACCCGAGACCGGACCCGAACAGTCCTCATCTCCCCCCCGTTTTTTTCGGTAGGGTTCCGGTGAGTCTCCGGTCACCTTCTCAGGCGACGTCGCCGGAAACTGCAAAAATCAAGTTTTTAAACTTGATTTTTCTTGGTGTTTTCCAAGCCATTTTCAATCCTAAACTAACCCACAATGTTTTTAAAACATTTTAACATAATTTGGGGCCATTTAAACGGAGTGAACCTACCCCATTTCTTCCTCTCTCAGTTTTCCGGCCGACTGTCAAACCTCCATTTTTATGGCTTTTGGATCATTGTTTTCCTCCCATTCTGATCCTAAAGGTTTCCTGTGTTCAAGAGGAATACCTTCTCATGATTTTAGCAAGTTTTCAAACACAAAACCCCTAAAACCCGATTATTGCCCCCAACCTGTAACCCTCATTTTCTCCCTCATTTCTTGGTCATTTTCTTTGATTCTTTTTGCAATCTTTTCCATTTTTCATGCTCTTTAAAAGCCTACTCTTAAAATCAAATGAAAGCTCTTAAATCTTAAAAACAGAATGAGACCCACTCACCTTAAATTCCTGTTTTTCTCTTTAGGGTTGCTTCCTCTCACTTCTGTTCCTCTTCAATCCACTCTCAGTACCTCCTTTCTTCCATTCTTTCCTTCTGTCTTCTTTTCTAACTCAACACACACGTCCGTATGTATGCACAACACAACCGACCCTTTTCTCTCTCCTCTCTTTCTCTCTCTATCCCTCCTCCACTTGCAGCCTTCCTTGACCTGACTCCCTCTCTGTTCAGCCCCTTGTTTCTCCCCAAATGCAGCTTTGCATTTAATGCAAAGCTGCCTATACACCTATATATACATATATCAATTATATATCCACCCTAGCCACACACTAAACACACACTAAACACACACACTCCCTCACGGTCTGGTGCCCCCTCACCTAGTGCACACATGCACTGTTAAATATATGTATATACCCATACATATTCATGCACATATATCACCCTACACATGTATACATACACACCATACATATACCATGCATATATATAACATATGCATCAAGAATTTAATAATAATAATGTTAATAATAATAAAACAATTAATAATAACCATGGAAATTTATATATTTAAAAAAAAAAATTTTCGAGTTATTAGATCCTTCCCTCCTTACAGAAATTTCGTCCCGAAATTTAAAATAACATAAAACAAAAGAGAATACGTCACTAATCAAGCAACTCGGGGTACCCGTTCGAACCTCGGTTCCAACGAACCTTGACCAAAGGGACGGTCCTGCCTCACAATATCTGGTCCCTCGAGTCTAATATCTCTACGGTTCTCTGATCATAGGAAACGTCGCCCTCTAGCTGAAGATCTACCCAATCTAATACATGGGAGGGGTCAGGCTCGTACTTCCTCAGTATCGATACATGAAAGATATCATGAACTTCTAATAGCTGTGGTGGTGAGGCCAGCTTATAAGCCACCTCACCAACCCTCCTAAGAATCTCAAAGGGACCTATAAATCGTGGCGACAGCTTCCCACTGCGCCCAAACCTCCTCAAACCTCTTCGGGGGAATATTTTGAGGAACACATGGTCCCCCATCCTCGAATGACATAACTCCTTTGGTGACTCTGGGCTGTCAACAAGCGTTACCTGATCACTTGTATCTTGTCTATGGTCTCACGGACTAAGTCGAGTCCCAAAACAACCATCTCCTCTACCCCAGTCCAACACACCGGTGAGCGACACGGCCTACAGTACAACTCTTCAAATGGTGCCATTTCAATACTGGACTGCTAGCCACGGTTGTAGGCAAGCTCTACCAAAGCAAGGTGATCCTCCCAGCTACCTCTAAAGTCCATAATGCAGTATCTAAGCATGCTCTCTAGGATCTGAATGGTACGCCCTGACTGACCATCAGTCTAGGGATTGAAAAGTAGTACTAACTTAGCTGAGTCCCTAAGGCTGTCTAGAGGCTCTGCCAAAACCGGGCAGTGAAACGTGGTTCCATATCTAAACATTTGATAAGGGAATTCCATGTAGTCGTACTATCTCTCGACATAGTAATAAAAGGTCAATGCAAAATGCATTGTAACATGTAGACGTGCAGCCTTACCTATGGATTACTCACCTCTCCCTCAGCCAGGCGATGTGGAATGTATTACCTCCTCCCATTACCATCTCCCCCGTAGGCTTCGCCTCACCGGCAGGCGTGCAGCGGCGTGCAGACATCTCCACACTCCCCGCTAGGGTCTGGTGCTAATCCCATCTGTAACGACTCACTCCACGTGGCACAACACATAATGAAATCCTCAAGACACATTGGCTCATCAACGCCAATCCTTTTCAATTTCCATCCAAACATCACGACTCATCTCAACAACTCAACACAATAAAAATATAAAGGAATTTCTCACTGATCACAAAGATACCCCATGGTCTTTCACACACGCTATGTCATCTAACCCACCTCAAATTAATCCATGAAATCACCTTGTGATTTATCCCGATGGTATAAATACGCGTTATCAGTACCACAATGCAATCTCATCATTCAGCATTTTCTAAGTACCCTAATTACCCACAAAATATCGACAGCACAATCTAAAAGTAAAGCTATCACCTCCCACCTTAGTCTATATATATAACCGAGACTAAGTGTCATGTACTAATAAGGGCTAGCCTATTCATTTCATGTACACGTATGTCGGTTGGGTATATAACGTAGACAGTGTAGGTTACGTATTCTAAACATGAACTTACATCAATATACCAAGATTCAGAAGAAGTAAAACACTAAACTCTCCACCAATTTCCACTACGAACACACATCAATTTTCACACACATGCATCAACACACACATGGAAACATGTTTAAGCATTCTCTCATATATGCATCAATAATAATCAGTCGGTACTTATATAAAAAAAAAATCAAAATTCGTAGCACTATAATGGTTACTAAACTATCATGCTTATATAGAGTAAACGTACAATATTCAATAGCTAACACGTAGCTTACCACATCAGCACCAAGTACAAAATTTTATTCCAGGAATACACATATACATAAATAAACACATAGTCTGTTGTACAGGTGACCAGGCACATTCCCAACCTTACGGATATCCAGGCTCATAGCCTATCTCACTGACAACAAGCATGTAGTCTACTGTTTACCCTCACTCGTCACACTATATAAAGGCAAGCATTGAATCCTAGATCATCAATAACCAAGTATACTCCACCTTGTACAATTTCACAACTAAGGTAACAAGCACTCCTCTAATCATGTAACCCAAACCAACCCAATTCAAATTAAAGTCTAACCCCTCCTAATTCACAATAAATTCAATCTAAAAAGGATCTATGGACATCCCATGGAATAAAGAAAACATCTCCCTCAGGAGTACACACCGCCTCTCTTCCCCTGTAACAACCTATACACGTTTAAAGTGTAAATAACCGATCTATCTCCAACACAACACCAATACTAGACGCATCAAATAAGATGAAGAACCCAATTAAGACATGCAGTCAGCTACCTCTATTGAGTAATCTCTACAGATCCTCGTCAGCATTACTCTACCCCTAATGTCATGTCAACATAGTAGATATGAATGAATGAGATGTACTATAGCCTGTCAGTATGCTAGTCCATAAACTAAACATAAAAAAAAAATTGTACCTCAAGGCTCTGAAGGTCCAAAAAGGATAGGTGACTCTAGGCTAGTTACTGCATATCGCCACTCTGAGTGGTCTGGTCCTGCCTATCACTCCTCTGACTGGGAGTCCTGACACTCAATGCTGTAGGGGTATGCTGAAAATACGGTGTCGGAGGTCTCTGACCCAATAGTGGCTGTGGCAGAGGCACTTGGATATACTGATAGAAATGTGGCTCCTCTAAGTCCTGGGAAATCGACCTCTAGGGACAATTGGCCCTAACATGGCCAGTCTGGTGGCATACAAAACAAGTTCGTGGAGTCCCCCGTCCTTGACTCTGCACTGGTGATGGAAATGACTCCTGGCTAACCCCGACCCTCTGTCTCAAGCTAGGGTCCCTCAAAGGACAAGTGGCCATCTTTTGGCCAGGCTGCCCACAAATAAAACAAATAATGGTCCCTTGGGAAGTGTATGTGAATGTGGAAGAAGTACCAGTCTGGGACCTCTTCAATAGTCTCCTACCAGTGTGAGTATGGGCGGGTATAGATATCCGTGCAGCAGCAGCACGGGCTCGAGACCTCTTCGATGGCCTCCTACCAGTGTATATCAGGGTAGATCTAGGGATCTGTGCTAGAGTCGCCTCGCTCTGGGTCTGGGGCTCTCTGACTCCTCTAAGCTCAGCCAACTCTCTCTCAGCCCTGACGGCTCTCGTCACTACCTCCTGTATAGTGTGAAGGCATTCCCGCATAATGGTCGCTACGTCCCCAGAACCACTAGCCTGTCCTACCTCTACTGGAGCAGGTGTAAAAGTGACGGCCTCCTCAACTGCAACATCTGCCGAAGCAGCAGCTTGGGGCCAACTATGCCACGGTGGTGCAGTGGTCCTAGGCTCATCGTGTCTAGGTGGTATATGTCTGGGAGTAGCTTGTCTCGGTGGCATGTCTACAAGTTCAAAGAGAAGAAAAAATTAATACCCCATTAGACACAGGTGTTAAAAGAACATTAAGTAGGCACTTTTCAACGCTTCACAATTTCGAAGTAACAACCACAATATATCATGACACACTTGCCTAATCAATACCTACATAACTAATGTCGACCATCCCTACTCGTTTGTTACACTAAACAATTTATACCGGGTTCTAACATAGCCCCCTACTAAGAAGGATTTTATCTAAACAAAGTAATACACGCATACTTAAACATTTGAACACTAGCAAGGTTTAACTCCCAGTGAAAACTATCCAAAACAATACATCTCTCCACAACCAGGGTTTAACACAAGAACATTTCCATATCCATCATCCAATCTGTACACAAAATCTCTCACTAGTCTGAATTCTTATTTTAGCATTTTAAGGTTTGATGTGTCTTTTATTTATCCCTTTCTTTTATAGCTAGGTGATAACCCTTCATGGATCATAGCTCCTTTCATTACTTGCTGATGGGGTACCATCCATCAGCTGTAACTCAAGACCTGAGACCAATCCAGTCTGTATAAATATCATAGTCATAGTATTATAATCCATGAAAATTAGTTACTAACCTAGCACACTCATATGGAATCCACAAACAACAGTCAACTAGGTAAACAACCAGGTTCACAACTTGTCCCCTAAGTAACTAGGCACAATGTCTACCGTGTAGATAACTAAGGGTACAACCTACACCTCAAATGACTAAGCACACCGTCTATCCTATAAAGTATACAGTCTATCACATAGACACGAGTTTCTAATCTTAGTCAACCACTACCACAAAAGAAAATTTTGTCTGCTCCCTATCTGCCGGGAAGTCAAGTATAGTGCATACGCGTGCACACCAATGCGACATGAGTATATATAAAATATTTTAGATAAACGCTCGGTTATATTCTTATCAGTGACTAGGGAGTACGCATAGCATGTCATAATGTACACTTAACAATTTCTCACACATTATACATGTCATGCATCTCACTACATTAAATCACATAACCATGCATCATAACATGTCATCAATCAACACGTAATCACAACAAGTCATGCATCAGGACATATGATCATATAGCACATAAGGCCCTACAGCATGCCACTAATAGTTCACGCTAGGTCTCACTCTCTTCTCTAGGGTCTCATGGTGTTAAACAACACCCCACGGTCTCTAGGTATTCGAACCTAAGCTCTGATACCACGTTGTCACGCCCCGAATTCCAGCGAACCCGAGGCACGAGTGACGAGACAAAGGAAAATAAAATAATAAAGAAATAAAAGATAATAATAACATTCTCATACATTCTGTACACTGTTCTGATACATACATAGGTCTAGTCCACTTGCTTACAACATGTAAAATGAAATACGGTCTTGGGCTTATGCCCTTATACAATATCAAAAAAAACAAACGCCCCTTGGGCCTAACACAGTCCCTAGTCAGATCATCTCCACGTCTCGTACTGCTGGGACGTCATCTGAAATGTTGCCCCACTAAAGGGGTCAGCTCAACATGCTGGTACAATATAATGCTAATGCAAGAAACAAAACCAAGGTCGTGGCATGTGCAAGTGTACGGTTATTTCTATATGGCATTCGATATCATGATGACAGGATATGAACAATGTACAGTATATAAGCAGTATGCGTGACACACCCATGCAACTCTATGCCCACCCATGTCTCATGATACGGTCCTTCCCCGTCGGCATGAGTACTTTGTATGTCTCGCTTCACGGTCCGGAATCCGTCAGGCAGGCAAGTACCTATTGGCCGATTTTGGGTTTTTCACCACAGGATCTGCACCCTCATAATGCAAAGCACCAAGTGCTTACCCACGCCATGTCCAAAGAATTACACTATGCCAATATGCTCTGATCTCATCATGTCACAATGCAATCTCAATGATGCATCTCATTCATACATAAAGCATGCCTTCAAGTACACAATTCATAATATTAACAGTTCTTTAAAGCATATAATTCACACACTACACTAACACATGCGATATACCCATAATCATCATACAACTTAACAAGATAGCACGTAGCACATAAGCATGTGAACACTCAAGCAAACATGTGAACAATCAATGCAGCAAAGCAAGTATTCCTAATCTCAATTCTATTTCTTACTTAGCACAATATATCGTACCTGATAATCGATCTCAACTCAAGAAGGGGCACTCGAAGTATGGTAGAATCACAGTGAGAATGCCGAAGGTCAGATCACCTTCTCCTTGCCCTCTCGTGTTCCTAAAATCATAACAGGGATTCAGTTCATTGTTATTTGAATTATGCTATTCATCAAATTTTATGTCTTTAATTCATAAGTTTCCATTTTGCTAAATTAGACTCTACCATTGAGTCCGGAACATCGAAGAAAATAAGTTTAGGCTTTTGTAGAGTTCAATTCGGATACCTGGGTTCAAAAGGGCAAAACAGTCATCTTGCACTTTACATGGGTCCCTACATTTCGCGACCTCTTTTCACAATTCAGACCCCACGGTTGAATCCGGAATGCTCGAGATAATAAGGTTTCACTATTCGTTTACCAAATTTGGAGTTTGTTTGATAGCGTTTCAACCTAGGGGCATTTTGGTAATTTTAAAGGTTACTACGGGTCTTTTATTTTTTGGGACCCCGTCTCGTAAAACGGACCTCGCCATTGACCTCAGAATGGCCGAGATAGTCAAAATACACTAATGACTTGTCCCATTTGGACTCCGGATTATATTAGAATATTTAATTAATTAAATTAATTAATTAATTAATTAAATTAATATTTTATTAATATTTAAATCTGGTGGGGTCAAGTTATAATAAGTAATAGTTGGGGGGGTCAGTTTGTAAATTCTTAAAGTTCTGGGTCAAAGTTAAATTTCCAAAAGTCCAAGGGTAATTCCGTAATTTGAAAACCCTTATCCCACATTTGGATAACCAAACAGCGTATAGCGACAGAACAGGGATAGGATATCCCTATTCTGATTTCAATTTCTATCTTAATTTCTTATCTCCGTAACCAAACACTCCCAACCCAATTTTAATTTAAAACAGGAATGCGACACGTGGCAGAGGCGGTTCAGCCCCGCCCGAATCGGACCCGAACCGACCCGAGACCGGACCCGAACAGTCCTCATCTCCCCCCCGTTTTTCCGGTAGGGTTCCGGTGAGTCTCCGGTCACCTTCTCAGGCGACGTCGCCGGAAACTGCAAAAATCAAGTTTTTAAACTTGATTTTTCTTGGTGTTTTCCAAGCCATTTTCAATCCTAAACTAACCCACAATGTTTTTAAAACATTTTAACATAATTTGGGGCCATTTAAACGGAGTGAACCTACCCCATTTCTTCCTCTCTCAGTTTTCCGGCCGACTGTCAAACCTCCATTTTTATGGCTTTTGGATCATTGTTTTCCTCCCATTCTGATCCTAAAGGTTTCCTGTGTTCAAGAGGAATACCTTCTCATGATTTTAGCAAGTTTTCAAACACAAAACCCCTAAAACCCGATTATTGCCCCCAACCTGTGACCCTCATTTTCTCCCTCATTTCTTGGTCATTTTCTTTGATTCTTTTTGCAATCTTTTCCATTTTTCATGCTCTTTAAAAGCCTACTCTTAAAATCAAATGAAAGCTCTTAAATCTTAAAAACAGAATGAGACCCACTCACCTTAAATTCCTGTTTTTCTCTTTGGGGTTGCTTCCTCTCACTTCTGTTCCTCTTCAATCCACTCTCAGTACCTCCTTTCTTCCATTCTTTCCTTCTGTCTTCTTTTCTAACTCAACACACACGTCCGTATGTATGCACAACACAACCGACTCTTTTCTCTCTCCTCTCTTTCTCTCTCTATCCCTCCTCCACTTGCAGCCTTCCTTGACCTGACTCCCTCTCTGTTCAGCCCCTTGTTTCTCCCCAAATGCAGCTTTGCATTTAATGCAAAGCTGCCTATACACCTATATATACATATATCAATTATATATCCACCCTAGCCACACACTAAACACACACTAAACACACACACTCCCTCACGGTCTGGTGCCCCCTCACCTAGTGCACACATGCACTGTTAAATATATGTATATACCCATACATATTCATGCACATATATCACCCTACACATGTATACATACACACCATACATATACCATGCATATATATAACATATGCATCAAGAATTTAATAATAATAATGTTAATAATAATAAAACAATTAATAATAACCATGGAAATTTATATATTTTAAAAAAAAAAAATTTCGGGTTATTACAGAAATAGAGATGTATTTAAAAGAGGGTCTCACCCTTAATCCCGGTACTTCGGGGAAATGTCGAGGTCTGATTCTAGAAGTCCTCCAACTCCCATCCTCCTTCCACAAAAAAGTACCACTACTGCTAGGTCTTATTGGAAGTAGGTACTGAGGAAAGGGGTCGAACCCCTTGTCAAAAGACATATAAAAGAGGCCCTCCGACCTTATATACTTTAGATCCATATTGCTACGGATCAGGTCAAGATCTATCTTGACGCCGTTTAAGTGTCTTAACACTATGAACCCTAACATATGCCTCCAACTATTAAGGTTAAGATCGGTAGGGCAGATATTGAACCATTGAAAGAACTTTTTGATCAAAGGAGGGAGGGGGAATCTAAGTCCCATCTCGAACCATTCAAGATAGATGCAGATCTCCCTAGGACCGATGTCATAAGGTCGATCTAAAGATCTAGGAGCTCTACATGTGACATTTTTAGGGAAGTCGAAAGCTACCCTCAGACCATCTAACATGGCCTGAGTAATGGCGCTTTCTCCTTCCTCTCTTTAGGAAGACCTGCTAGAGGCCTCCCCTACTCTGTTCCTAGGCTCGAGGAAGGCATCAACAATCCTAATCTCAGGACTAGCAGGGGACTTTACTACCCTAGGTCCGGCGTCATCGAAAGAACTGCTACCTATTACGTGGATTTGGGATGGCATAGTCGACTCCGAAGAGCTTCCTGTGCCATGGCCAATGCCCGACATTGCGTCAGAGACCAACATTGAAAAAGAAAAAAAAAAGTAGAGAGGAAGAAGAATGAAAAGGAAAATAAACAACGAAAGACCAAAACCGAACCTGGGGATGACCGGAGAATGGAGCTTTGGACAACGGCGATCTCTTCAATCTCTCTAGTCATTTTGATTTGACGGCAAGGGATTCCTTGTGAGGCAATGAAAATAATGGAGGGGAAAGGCGTACGCATGCTCTTTTCCCCTTTATATAGGCTTGTAGAATTGAGGGGCCACCCAGCCCAACTGTCGTGACGGTTGGAGGCAATGATGGCCTCGAAAGCCCAAATGACGGATGCGTATTAATTCCACATCAACGGACTCTTGGGAAGACAAAGTGACAAGACGCGTGAATTTTCAGAAGCCCATAGCCCTAGTTACGCGTTGTGCTAAACTAAGGCTCGTTTATTCAAACCAAGCTTAGTCATATGGGGTCCAGAGCCCATTAGCCTAGAACCCCGCACAACCCTCATGTTCATCATCAGCTCAAAGGGTACCGAGCACTTGCACAAGTGACTCCTGAACTAGTTTTCGCCTCAAATACCCTACCGAGCTAAAGATAAGGAAACGGTGTGCGACAAGGAAACTATCACTTCTGGATAGCTCTCACTTCCTATGGAGCGCAGTGTTCTACATGGTAACTGTCATTCTTTGATGACAATCAAATCCCTATTTTCACGAGGTTGAATCCTAATCAACTTAGGAGAATTTGTATCCTATAAATTGGACCTTGAGGTTCGTAATTTAGATTATAGTCATTCAATTACTTTTACTTTCAGTCTTTCTTTATAGTTTTCTGACATAAACATCGGCATGGCTACTGTCGGAACCAACCCGGTGGCCCTCTGATCACTTTCTTTGAGTGTTCAATAGGCGATAGAGAGTGGAGCCCCTGCCAATCAGAAAGTGCAGTATCAATATTTGTTTGTCCTAAGTTCCGAGAAGGATGTAAGCCATACTGGGATTTACTTTGGAGTTATCCCTAGGGCATTTGAACAAATTAGTGAGATTTCAATCTCGTCATATCAAGGTCTCTTTTCTTTATGTTAGGTCATTCTTAGTTTGACTTTGTCTCGGAATACTCGGGACACCCCAAATTCATATTAAGTAGGAGAAGCTGAGGTAGATTCTTTAATTACTTTCTCGTCCCTATAATAAAGTGCTTAGCATAGAAAATCTTATGAAAGTGGGACCAATTCAAACGTTTAGACTGGATCTGAGGAAGCAAGTTTTTTCAGGTTCAGACCATCAAAGAATAATAGAGCTGCTACTAGGTTGTCGACTAAGGCCCCTGCACCAAAGAGGGTGGCTCTTGTAGACAAGTCCTCTTCCGAGAGGACTATGTTGGAGAACTCTGCTGCCTTTCCTTTTGATGTGAACCCTCAAAACACTATGGAGGTATTTGATTCTTCCGAGGACCTCTTCGTTGATGCATTAGAGGGCTCCAATCCTACGAGGGCTCAACAAGGGATTCCTTCAACTCTATGGTCTGACACTCCTTCACTCCCGATAATGGAGGGCACCATGCGGATTACCTGGGAGGAGAGCTGGAAGTGCATTCTAGTACAGATGTCTCCCATATGCTGCTTGCTGGGTTGGCCTCTCTGATAAAGGTATCCTTCTTCTTGTTAAGTTGGTATTTGATTTTTTACTACTTTAAGCACAAGCTTAACTGTTATCCCCTTTTGCAAGCTTCTCATGTTATCCCTAGATCGTATCAGGTACAAGTCCTATGATCTGGAGGCCCAGTTCCAGCCACAACTATTGAGTGCCACAAAATTTTCCTATATGATATCTATATACTCACATGGGACAAGACTCATCATTATAGGTTCCATTAATGAGACCCATTTCATATGAGTACATGGGCACCAACATTTGGCCCATGATTCATTGCTCTTATCCATAGATGTCTGACGCATCAGCTTGTTGCATGAAGTACTTTCTCATTAGCATCCATAACCTAAATTGATTTATTTTTCTTGTTTAAAACCGTAATATGAATTTATTTATATAATCACATTTTCTGCTTTTAGAGGTACCTAATATTAAATGCTTAAATATAGTTTTATCAGCTTATATACTAAGGGAATTAGCAGTTTAACTCCATCCTACATGTTTTATCCTTTTTCTTGTTGCCTAGACAAAGAGAATCAACTTGAAGATGATAAGGTTTGTGAAAGACAAGAGAAAGGTAGAACTAGCCAAAAGACTCAAGAGAATCAGAGAAGATTCGAAGGAAAGGAGTCAAAACAATCATCAAAGCTTAACCTAAAAATTTATAATCCAAACCCTAGGAAACCTTCCTTTCCAAAAAGGAAAAAGGTTCCAGTGCCTTATTATCCTCCTTCAGAGACTCCGACATGGCCTAGAAAGTTTGAAATTTAAAGGGTTTAAATTACCAAACATGGACTTAAGAAAAGTTCATTTCTATTGAAGGATAAACCTGCTATAAATGGAAAAAGAGAATCGGTAATTTCATCATTCTTTTGGTTAAGAGAGGGAGTGGATATAGAAAAATCAAGCCAGCAAATGGATTGGGATCAGAATATGGATGCACCACCTAATGCTCATTCCATCAGTGATATAAAGGACTCAGATGATGAATCCCTTTCCAAAATGACCCCAAAGGAAAGTGATACGCCAAAAATATGCGAACTAATTTAAACCTGACACGTGTCTAGCTTTGCTATGTGTAGGTCATGAAATAATTAAATATACCAATCTGACGTCGGACCGACAGGCTCGGAAAGGCCAATCCTCGGTGGTACCGACTTCTTCATCACCATATCGGACTGCCGACCTTGTTTTCATCATCTTCTTGGCCCACCGAACTCGAAACGATGGGATAGACGGCAACGCAGAACAGTGAAGCAGGTAGCCCTGCGGAGCAGCGAGGCAGGTGGTGACAATGAGACAGGTGGTCATAATGAGATTGCCATCGTCAGACAACAGTGAACCCCAGATTTCACGGCACCAACTCCTACCCACTTTGGCAGACAATCAACCTATAATTACAACCCTTAAGGTACGTTTCAAGGAATCGAATCATTCAATTACTTTTCCTTGAGTTTTACTTACTTTGGACTAATTTTATCATCGGAGTGGCTATCGCCGGAGCCATCCCGGTGGCACCCTGACCCCCTTCTTTCCAGATTTTATAGCAACGAAGAGCAGAGTCTTGACGAACCAAAAAAGTGCAGCAACTGCTTGGCGTCGTCTGTGGGAACAACAATTGTTCTTGCTAATTTCGTTGCTTTAAAATCAACTCCTTCATCATAGCTCCAAATCTCCGTTCGAGGCCAGTTTCTCAAAACCAACCTTCAATCGAAAATGAGGAGGGGGAAACCATATACAGCAGTAGCTTGATCAAATTTGGCGACAATTTGACCAGATGCAGGAACAACTTTCGGCCATATCACAGGTTCTGGCTTCTCTAACCCAGAACCTGACAAGTCGCCCTATCTACCCTCCATTAGGCATCCCTGAAGGAGGAACTCAGCTCCTTTCTACCCCAGGCGGAAGGCATCACGAAGAGGAAGATCCCATTGCACGTTCGTCCTATCCTCAAGGCGGCATCCATGTCGAAGGTGATCCCCGTCCGTCAAATGGCCCTAAAGAAGGGATGACGAATTTCCGTCCTACCATCCATCATCACAGCAAAACAAGGATCCTGAGCCCTGCCAATTTGGGGGCGACCCAATACGATCGGATGTTTAGCCCCCACAGGCACCAATTCCCCCGCTTCAGAGGCAACCGGATCATGCTATTCCCGACCAGGAACTTCCCTTATACACGGGACTTGAGGTCGTCGTGCTAGGGCAACATCATTCAGCCCTATCCAGGGTACCTTTGAGGGCAGAAGAGGTGGAAAATTCAATTTAACAAGTAGCCCTAGCCAGGGATGGTAACCTCCCCCCCCAAGCAGGACGAAATAGCAAAGCTGCTCGCCAGATTCACCACTCCATTTACCTCAGCCATACTGGCAAAGGAACGCCTTGGAAGTTCATTGTTCCATAGTTCACCCCTTATGACAGGTCAGAAGGCCCAAGGGACCATCTCTCCCACTACCAACACACGATGGCCTTGCATGGGGCCACCGACGCCTTCTTGTGTCGCACGTTTGTGACAAGCCTCAAAGGCGCTGCTCTGAGATAGTTCCACAGTCTCCTATAGGAATCAGTCCTGAACTTTTACGAGCTCAGCAGATGGTTCCTTGATCGCTTTTTAACAAGCAGAAGACTCAGAAAAGGACCAAAATTTCTCCTTTCAATAAAACAACAAAAGGAGAAGTCACTTCGAGAGTACATTGCCCGATTCAATTCCGAGCTCATGGAGGTCGCGGACTGCAGTCCAAGCTTCCTAGCAGCATCCCTCCATGCAGGACTAGGGCCTGGGCGATTCCATGATTCCTTAACAAAAAATCTTCCTGCAAAAATGGCGTCACTCATGGAACGGGCACGGAAATATATAAATTTGGAGGATACGAGGACATCATTCCGCAAAGCCAAGGAACAAGCTCAAAAGGCTGACAACACTTAGAAACGGACTCCCAACAGTACTTAGAAAAGGGGAAGGAATCCGAGCAGAAGGACAGCACCCAGAACTCAAAGCAATTTCAACCCTGGAAGTTCCGGTGCACTCACACCTCTGAATGCTTCCCTCACTTATGTCTTCCAACAAATCTGAGTGCGTGCGAATCTAAGGCGGCCAAAACCTTTGCATGGAAATCCAAAATTTTTAGATCGAAGCAAGTACTGTGATTTCCACAAGGATCATGGGCACACTACCGAGGCATGCAGGAACCTCAAACAAGAGATCAAGCAGCTGAACCAACGGGGACGTCTGAAGGAGTTTATCAAACGAAATGGAGGATAGAATCCTCTAAACAACAGGCCCCAACAGCAAAGACTGGATCACAGGCCCCAACCGCAGAAACTAGATCAGAGGCCCGAATAAGGGGAGGCTCAGAACGAGCAACCCCGCCAGAATAATCAGGTTATCTTCGTCCTCCACACCGACAGCTCGTTAGCTAGGATGTCCAATCAAGCAAGGAAATTATATGTTCGGGAGGTGAAGGCAGAACTAAGTATCATGCAGATCTCCATGGTTGAGAAGAGGCCGAAGCCCTTGCCACATATTGATTTTTCCTAGCTGGACCTTGCAAGGGTGCATTGCCCCCATAGTGACGCCCTTGTTATCTTGCTCAAAGTGGAAAACTTTGAAATTATGAGCTTGTTGGTGGATATAGAGAGCTCTGCCAACATGCTGTTCTATGAGCCTTTCCGGTACATGAAGCTCAGCACCACCGACCTGAAGGCCACCACTGCCATAATGGCAGGGTTCGAGGGAAGTCTGACTCGCCGATAGGAAGGATAGATCTACCGACCACGGTGGGAGAGGGGGACAATCAGAAGATGCTGATATCGGAGTATATGATCGTGGATTCCTGATCTCCGTACAATATCATCATCGAAAGACCATGGCTCCACCAGATAGAGGCTGTCACTTCTACCCTCCATCAGTGCTTGAAATACGTTCAGAATGAGAAGGTCTACACGATTAGAGGTTCCCAATCAATAGCTCGGGAATGCCATGTCGTGGCATTAAAAGGGAAGGCTCAGAAATAGCAACTACAGATATCTCGAGAGGATCGAAGCCTTACGCCTTTTGAGTCACGCGAGAGCACGGAATGCCCCATCGAAATCGATGAGCCACTAAGCCCTAGGGGGACAAAAAGCATGGAAACACTGATCCAGGAGCCCATCAGAGCACTGGTGAGTTTTGAAGGAGGGGGCGCTATTTACAACTTGGTGCAGACCTGTCCCAATCTGAGCAAGGGGAAATGGCCAAGTTCTTAAAGGATAACCTGTCGGTATCCGCTTGGGAAACCAAAGACATGGAAGGAATAGACCCAGCTTTCATCTATCACAAATTAATGACCGACCCAAGCCATCTTCCAGTTAGACAGAAGCGAAGGACCTTCGCCCTCGAAAGGCACAAGATCATCAACGATAAAGTCCAAAGGCTGCTGGACACTAAAATGATTAGAGAAGTGTTCTACCCAGAATGGCTCGCCAATACCGTCCTCGTCAAGAAAAAGAACAAAAAATGGTGAGTCTGTGTCGATTATACCAATCTCAACAAGGCATGCCCTAAGGACAGTTTTTCCCTTCCAAGAATCGACCAGCTGGTTGATGCAACTGCAGGTCACGAGCTGATGAGTTTCATGGATGCGTACTCCGGATACAATTAGATCCAGATGCATCCCCTAGACCATGAGAAGACATTCTTCATCTTTGAACGAGGTCTGTATTGCTATAGGGTGATGCCATTTGGATTAAAGAAAACCAAAGCCATGTATCAGCAGTTGGTGAACAAGATGTTCAAGCCCCTAATTGGTAGCACAATGGAAGTTTATATAGACGATATGTTGGTCAAGAACCATAAGAAGAACAAATACATCCAGCATTTGAGGTAGACCTTCGAAATATTGAGGCAGCATAAGATGAAGCTGAACCTTTCGAAGTGTACCCTTGGGGTCAATAAAGGGAAATTTTTGGGTTTCTTGATTTTGCAAAAAGGGATAGAGGCAGACCCCTCGCAGATTAAGGTGTTGACAGAGCTGGAGCCCCCAAGGTCTAAGAAGGACATCCAAGCACTAAACGGGAGAGGATCGCAGCTCTGAATAAATTCATTTCCAGGTCTACCGATCGCTACGAGGAAATAAAGCTCTTGAATGGACCTCGGACTGCGACAAGGCCTTCTAAGAACTTAAGCAATATATGGCATCCCCAAAGCTCCTATCCAAACTAGTACATGGGAAAAGGCTTTTTCTATACCTCGTAGTGTCAAAGAATGCAATGAGCTCTACGCTTGTTAGAGAAGAAATGAGGACTCAGAAGCCCATATTCTACATCGGCAACGCACTTTTGGGCTCTAAAAAAAGATATCCCGAGGCGAAAAAGTTGGCGTTTGCCTTTATAATTTTGCTCGGAAGCTTCGGCCTTATTTTCAAGCTCACTCGATTATGCTCCCAACATCCTACCCCTTGAAGGCAGTTCTGTATAAGCCTGATACCTCGGGGTGACTGGTAATGTGGTCTGTGGAATTGGGGGAATTCGATATATCATACGTATCCAGAACCTCCATTAAAGCCCAAGCTTTGGCGAATTTCATTGCAGAATTCACTCCAGCTCTGCAGGAGACCCCGAGGCAAAAACAGGTGCAGCAGTATGGCAGCTCCACGTCGACGGCTCCTCTACTGACAAAGGCTCCGGAGTCAGCATTGTACTCCGATCTCTGGACGAAATCGCAATAAAGAAAACGGTTACCCTGAGGTTCAGAGCTTCGAACAACGAAGCTGAATACGAAGCACTGATTCTCGATATGAGGCTGGCTCTAGAATGCGAAGCTCGGAACCTCGAAGCGTTCTTTGATTCCCAGCTGGTGGTGGGATAACTCCGGGGTGAGTTTATAGCCAAAGACAACAGGATGATCAGGTATGCCAAATTAGTGAACTCCCTAAAGAAATCATTCTCAGATTTCACTGTCTATAAAGTCAAGAGAGGTCAGAACACCCGAGCCGACGCCTTGGCAAACATGGCCTCTCACTTCACACGCGACGGGGACTCAGAGGTTAGTATTTCTTGCCAAGATGGGCCAAGTATTCAGGAGGTCCAGCCCATCCACTCCTCAGAATAGCATCAGGACTGGAGGACTCCTATCTTCCGGTACTTGAAAAAGGGGCAACTCCCAAAAACAAGAATCAAGCTCGGAATATACGGATCAGAGTAGCACGGTACCTTATTCTAAATGATAAGCAATACCGCAGGTCTTACACCCAGTTGCTCCTAAGATGCCTATCCCTAGAGCAACCCGAATATGTCTTAACCGAAATCCACGAAGGAATATGTGGGAGTCACAATGGAGGCAAAACCATCTCCCATCGAGTTCTGACTCAGGGGTACTACTGGCCCAGCATGCTCAGACACTCCAAAGAATACGTGAAGAAGTGCGACAAGTGTCAACGCTTCACCTCGTATTAGCATCAGTCGCACTAAGAGCTCACCCCCATTGTTAGTCTGTGGCCTTTTGCCCAATGGGGGGTGGATATTGTAGGGCCCCTACCAAAGGCTCCTCAGAACAGAAGATATCTGCTCATCGCATCGATTACTTTTTCAAGTGGACAGAAGCGGAACCTTTGACTCACATTACTAAGGCAGAGGTAAAAAATTTGACGTGGAAAAACATTGTCTGCAGGTTTGGTGTACCTCGTGTTATCATTTCGGACAATGGCACCCAATTCATTGGAAAAGTATTTGAAAAGTTCTATAACGACCTGCATATTAGCCACCACTTCTCCTCACCAGGGCACCCCCAAACAAACGAGCAAGCCGAAGTCACCAACCGAACGATCTTCGACACTATCAAAAAGAGGTTGGAACAAGCCAAAGGAAGATGGGTCGAAGAACTCCCAAGAGTGCTCTGGCCATACCGAACCACAAGGAGGATGTCAACCATCGAAACGCCATTTTCACTCGCATACGGTACTGAGGTAGTCATCCTTGTCGAGATCGGCATGCCCACACTAAGAACGGAAGCCTTCAACCAAGAAACCAACGATCTCCAATTGGCTGAGAATCTCGACCTGCTAGAGGAAAAGAGAGAGTAGGCGGGAATCAAAGCTGAGGAATATCGACGAAGGATAGCCAAGGGCTTTAATCAGAGGGTGAAACCCATAGCCTTCTAGCTTGGCGACCTTGTCCTAAGGAGGGTTTTTCCCAACACTAAGGATCCTACCATGGGGAAACTCTCCCCAAATTGGGAAGGGCCCTACAAAGTCGTTAAGATTATCAGACCCATGACCTACTAGTTAGAGGACATGTCTGGCAAAACCGTTCCTAGGCCTTGGAATATTGAGCATCTAAGGAGATATTATCAATAAGATTCTTCTTTGAAAAGGCCCCTACGAGCAAGAGTGTTGTTGGCATGGTCTCAATGCAATGCACAGATCTCCAAATCTGGTTCATCTCCAAAAAGGCCCCTATGAGCAAGAGTGTTGTAGGCATGGTCTCAATTCAATGCACAGGTCTCCAAACTTGGTCCATTTTTTAAAAGGCCCCGACGAGCGAGAGTGCTGTAAGCATGGTCTCAACGTAATGCATGTATCCTTAGATATAATTTATTTACGGGCATGGTCCCAAGTATATCTGGTCTGGAGATTTATTAGTTACCTTGCATTATTGCAAGTGTTTCACCTCTGGACCCCTGACTGAGGTATAATGCTTCCATGTCTGAATTCTTATCGGTTCTCAAGTTTGAAGCTTTATTAATTATCTTATTTTATTACAAGTGTCTTACTATTACTCTCAGGTTTGTAATATCATCTTGTTAATTACATTAATGTTTTGCTCCTGAGTCCCCGATTTAGGGATAGTGCGTTCAGGTTTGATGAATTATTGATTATCAGGTCTGACTTTTATTAAGTAACTTATTTTGTTACAAGTATTTCATCTCTGGACCCCCAACTGAGGAAACGTTCTTTAAAAATCTGAAGCCTTACCAGCTACCAGGTCAGCAGATTCATTAACTACCTTGTTTTACTACAATGTGTTCTACTTCTGGATGCCTGCATAGGGACAATGATTACAGGTCCGAGAGATTGTCAATCATTGGGTCTGAAGTCTTATTAAGTTACTTGTTATTTGTCAAGTGTTTTACTTCTAGATCCCCTACTGAGAGATAATTCATTCAGGTCTGAAGTATGATTAACTAGGTTGTTAAAATTACTTTTTTATTAATGAAAGCCTGAAAAGGTTGAAGATTAAAACGAAAAAATAAAAATAGTACAGTCTAATCTAAATTAACTAGGGGAACGATGGAAATGGGCACAGCCTTTTCAATAACGGCACCCTCTGCTGGCTGGTCTTGGGCGAGACTGGGGGAGTTTGGCGACAATTCTTCCACTTCCACGTCATCCACCCTGGAGATGTCCAGGTCAGGATAGAGCTTCTAGATCCTCTTCCTAAAAAGGAGATAGCCGATATCCACAAACTCATGCCCCATTGAGTTGACCTGATCCATAAGCTCCGCCTTGGCTGCCGCTCGGGCCTTCTCCATCTTTCAAGCTATCACCGCCTTAGCCTTCTCGAGTTGTTTCTTCAACGCCTCCGCACGTTGGGACTGTTTGTTCCTCTAGACGAGCATTGAGTTCAAGGCAATCATTACCTCCTTGAGTCTCGTATCGAAGGACTCACACTTTTCTTCCAAGGAACAAACTGAAGCACTAGAGGCCTCGAGCTTCATGTGGGAGGTCTCCAGCTTGGTCTACAGATGCCTCACCCTTTGGATGCCTTTCAGATGATCCAGAAGGGCAGCCATCGCTTGAGCAGCCTGCAAAAGATAAACAAAAGAGTTAAAAGGAGAAGAAGCAGTAAACAAAAACCTCTTTTGCAATAAACACTTACCCTTGCATGACCTATCATAAGGTCCATGATGATCTATTGTGCACTCATACCCTCAAAGGATGAGGCAAACGACGCTTCGAAAGCCCGTCTTACGGCTTCTGCCCCCAAAAAAGCATTGGAAATGGCAGGGGGGACCAAGTTCGGCCACCCATGCTCCGGGGTGCCAAACACGCTTCCGAAGAAGAAGGCGGGATGGCCCCTTGAAGAGAGGTCAGAGGGGGAGGTGGTGAGACCGGCGCGGTAGGAGCAACATCCACTTCAACAAGTTGGGACGCCTTGGCTTCCGTCCTCCTCTTCTTCTGAGCTGGAGGGGCGACGGTAGAAGAAAACGGGCCTCCAGTCTTCTTCTTGGTGCTTGGGACGTAGCCGGCCAGCACTGACTTCTTTAATGCTACAACCTCGTTCTTCGTTAGATTTGCCTCCATCAGGTTCTCTGGAGATAGGATCTGATAGTGAGGTCGGTGGAAGGGCTGCAGCAAGCGCCGATACTTATCTTGGAGCTCTAGTGTAAAAATTGACCTCCTCCAAGCCTTCTTATCTGCAGAACAATGTGAAAACCGTGAAAAATTGTGAGATGGTCAGACCAAGAAAAAGAATAAAGAAAAGCTACCATATACAGATCTAAAGACTCACCCTTGGTGTTGGTGTGCCGAGGAAAGAGACTCAGCCGGTTCTCAAAGTCTTTATGCTCCCAGCCTCTCCCGACAAAGAAATACCACTTCTTTCATATCTTGTTGGAAGTGGGTACTAAAGTCAAAGGCCTGAACCGTTGGTCAAAAGACATGTAGTAAAGTCCCTCCGAGCTGAGGTACTTCGTGTCCATCTGACTCCGGATAAAGTCCAGGTCTACCTAGACCCCGTTCTTATGACCTAATACTAAAAAGGCCATAAGTTGCCTCCAATAGTTTATATTCAACTAGGCAGGGCAAATATTAAACCAGGTGAAGAATTCTTTCAGGAGGGGATGCAGAGGAAATCGTACGCCTATCTTGAACCACTCAAGATAGGCACAGATCTCCCTTAGCTCAATGTCGGAGGGACGATTAGACCGTCTAGGGACCCTACATGACACATTTTTTGGGAACGTGTACTATTTTCTGTGAGCTTTTAGCACCCCCTTAGTGATAGCACTCTCCCCCTTCTTCTCTCTAGGATCGGCCAGATGTATCGGCCTCCTTATCACTAGACTCATGATTAGACTCAGAAGAAGAAAAAGAAGAGGAAGGAACACTGTCACTACCCATTTCGGTATCTACCCTAACCTCTATACTGTCGGAATGAGTATTAGAATTCGACATGACCGGCAAACAAGAGATGAAAAAAAATACATAGAAGAGGACGAAGAAAGAAAAGGAAACAATTAAAATAGAAGGGAGAGAAAGATTATCGGATCAGGGTTGGACGGCGGTGATCGTCTATAAGATGTCGAAGAGAAAGCTAGGGTGTCGAAAATCACTCACAAACGCCTTGAAAGTGTTTGAAAATTATAAACAGAGAACCGAATAACCACCTTCACTATTTATAAGAAGCGATAGAGACATCATTTAATGTCTCGAAAGCCGAATGACGGTTGAATAATAATGGCCTCGATTGCCCAAACGATAATTTGCGTAGTAATTATACCAATGTGGCTCTTATCCCCTCGAAATACGAAACGGTACATTAATTGTTGTACGCGTGACCCTTCAAAAACCCTAGCCTGAGTTCTGTACTCGTTCTTAGAACTAAGGCTTGGGGGGGTGTAGCTGATACGCCAAAAATATGCGGACTAATCTGAACCTGACTGTGTCTAGCTTTGCTATGTGCAGGTCATGAAGTAATTAGATATACCGATCTGACGTCGGACCGGCAAGCTCAAAAAGGCTAATCCTCGGTGGTACCGACTTCTTCATCACCATATCGGACTGTCGACCTTGTCGTCGTCATCATTTTGGCCCACCAACCTCAGAACGATGGGACAGACAGTGATGCGGAACAGTGAAGCAGGTAGCCCTACGGAGCAGCAAGGCAGGTGGTGACAATGAGACAGGTGGTCATAATGAGATTGCCACCGTCAGACAAAAGTGAACCTTAGATTTCACAGCACCAACTCTTACCCACTTTGGCAGACAATCAGCCTATAATTACAACCCTTAAGGTACGTTTCGGGGGATCGAATCATTCAATTACTTTTCCTTGAGTTTTGTTTACTCTGGACTAATTTTATCATCGGAGTGGCTACCACTGGAACCATCCCGACGGCATCCTAACCCCCTCTTTCCAGATTTCATAGCAACGAAGAGTAGGGTCTCAACCAACTAGAAAAGTGCAGCAACAAGAAGTATTCAAATACTAAATCAATTAATAATAAGCTTTGGTTTCGGTCTGAAGTTGTTCCTGACATATGTTGTCATAGTGTTTTCTTTTCTTTTCTTTTTGGGACAAGGAATCCTAGATGTACTTTGTATGATTGGATAAAGCCAGATACTGACGCCTGTAAGACTTTGATTCATGACATCCGAGTTCACAACTTATCCCTAACTTTGACCCTTTTAACCATTGGGCCACCTATTTGGGTTATGTTGAGTCATAGTCTTGGCCAGCCAATATCTTGCTCAATTTGCCTGATTTGGAATCGACACATGCCTACACTTCTAATGCATTTGGATATTTCTAATTTTGTAGTGAAAGGCAGGTTGCAATGTAGACACTGATGAATTTGATGGAATTCGGGAAAAGTATTCTTACAGGGTGCAACTGATAGAAAACAGAATTCTATTCTACGAAGTATTGTATCTTAGGAATATACAGCTGTATAGGTATTCTATCTCTATCATGACACTATTGTATAAATACCTTTTACTGTTAATACAATATTAAGTGTGAGAGTTTTCCACTCAATCATGGTATCAAAGCCCTTCTAAAAAAAAAAAAAAACCAAACAAAAGCAAACCCTAGCCGCACCATATCTTCCACGCTAACCCAAACCGATGATAGTAATTCCTCTATGGCTACGGCAGCTGCATCAGCTCCATCCTCTATTACTCCATTTTCGATCTCACCAAACCTCTCTCATCAATTACCTGTTAAACTCAATACTACCAATTTTTTACTTTGGAAAACTCAGTTTCTGCCCATGGTGACCGGTTGTGGACTTGAACATCATCTTGATCACAGTGAACCCGTTCCTCTGCCTGTCCTTGCAGATGGTTCACCGAATCCTGCGTTTAAGCTTTGGAAATGCCAGGATCAAATCGTCCTCAGCTGGATCGTTGCTTCAGTTTCCGAAGGGGTTTTACCTCAATTGGTTGGTGCGCCTACGACTTGTGCTGCTTGGAATACAGTCGTTTCTGCCTATACCTCTGGATCGAAGGCCCATATTCGAAAGTTACGTGCACAACTGCATCATTTGTACCATGACACTGCCTCCATTGAAACCTATGTTGTGCGTGCCAAAGGAATTGTTAACAAATTGGTTGCACTTCAACACCTTGTTTCGGATGAAGAGTTGATTAAGTTTGTTGTTGCTGGTCTTGGACCAGCCTATAAATTGTTCACTCGTATGCTTGAATGTCGTACTGACGATTTTGATTTTGATGATCTTTATGGAATGCTCTTAACAGAGGAACGTCGCCTCTCACGAGAGGATGCGGTTGCCATCATTCTGCCCTCTGCGCAATTCTCTCAATTCTCATCACCTCAGTTCAATAGAGGTCGTGGTAGATGGAGAGGCGGATGTGGTCGGGGCAGAACCAGTCCTCAGTTTTCTTCTCCTTCTTATAGCCGTGGTTATCAACCCTCAAATGGGTCTTCTTCTGCCACTACGGATGCTTCACCAATTGTCTGTCATAATTGCAATAGCAATGGTCATTTAGCTCGTGTGTGCCCCTCTCCCAAGATGAATAATTCATTCCGTGCTCCCACGAAACCATCCTCGAATTTGGCAAGCACCTCGTCACAGACTAATCAGACATGGTTGATGGACAGTGGTACCACGCACCACTTGACTGCTGATCTTGATAATTTGGCCATCCATTCTGAATACACTGGGCTTGAAGAAGTCACTCTAGGTAATGGTTCCCAATTACCCATAACTCATATTGGCACATCTCATGTTCATTCCGATAACCATAAGTTTTCTCTTCATGATATCTTGCGTGTTCCCAGTGCAACTCACAATTTGTTATCTGTTAATTCTTTTACTCGGTCTAATCATGTTTCTATTGAATTTTTTCCTGACCATTTTGTCATTAAGGATTTGGCAACGAGGGCTATTCTGCACCAAGGCCAGAGTGATGGCGAACTCTATTCTTTTGACTTCGTGCCTCTTCATTTTTCTATACAATCATATTCTACCTTCCTCTCCACCTGGCATGCACGGCTAGGACATGCCAATGCACCAACAGTTCGACGAGCAATTGATCAGAATTTGATTTCGGGTTCTACTAGTTTTGGGTTCTTGTGTTAGTCCTGTTCAATTTCCAAGAGTCATAAACTTCCTTTTGTTTTGTCATCTTATTCGGCCTTTGGCCCTTTAGATTTAGTTTGTTCGGATTTATGGGGACCATCCCCTGTTGTTTCGAATAATGGTTTTCAGTATTATGTCATTTTTTATGCTCATTTTTCTAAATATACATGGATTTATTTTTTACATTACAAATCAGATGTTCTTTCTATTTTTCAACAATTTCGTGTATTAGTAGAAAAATTTTTTAGTCGCCCCATTAAAATGTTTCAAGCTGATTGGGGTGGTGAATTTTAGGCTTTAACTCAATATCTTCGTGCTCATGGTATTTCACAACGCGTTTCTTGTCTATCCACCCCTGAGCAAAGTGGTTGTGCCGAACGTAAGCATAGACATATTGTGGAAACTAGTAGAGCTCTTCTTTATCACGCATCGGTTCCACATAAATTTTGGACAAATGCTTTTGAAACAGCTATTTATTCTATTAATCGCTTACCTACTCCTGTCTTGACTCATGTTTCTCCTTATGAAAAATTATTTCAATCAAAACTGGATTATAAAGCTCTTCGCACTTTTGGTTGCTTATGTTATCCTTGGCTGCGCCCTTACTCCCCAAATAAATTGTCTCCTCGCTCATAACCCTGTGTTTTTATGGGCTATAGCCGAACCCACAAAGGTTACAAATGTTTTGATATTTCGTCGTCAAAATTCCATATCTCTCGCCATGTTGTGTTCGATGAACAGGTATTTCCTTTTGCTTCCAGCACAGATGCAGGGCCTGCTCCATCTACAATGTTTGCTTTGCCACCTTCTTTTACTTTGCCGAATTCAAATTTGGTGACTGAGAGCATGTGTTTGGATCATTCATCTTCTACACCCAACACGTCATTGGGAATGGGTGCCGCCCCCTCACCTCTTTTGGCCACTACTTCTTCCTCTTCCAGGCTACCACCGCACCTGAGTACATGTTCTGGCTCTCCTGCTACTGCCCCTTCTGCTTTGGTGCATAATGCTGATGTTCTTGCCGCTGCCTCACCTGATTCATCCTTAGCCAGTGCTGCTGCCTCTCCTTGTCGTCACCCTATGGTGACTCGTTCCCAGATAGGTCATTTGAAGCCCAAAGTACCTGTCTCTATGAATGCCGTAGTCCAACATACTGTCGATCCTACTTCTTACACACAAGCAGTTAAGCATTCTCATTGGCATAAGGCTATGCACCAAGAATACTCTGCACTCATGACGAACGACACATGGGAATTGGTTCCTCCTGATCCCAAGCACAATATAGTTGGCTGTAAATGGATCTATAAGACCAAACTTCGCCCAGACGGTTCTATTGAGTGCCATAAAGCGCGATTGGTCGCCAAGGGGTACACTCAAAGGCTGGGTATAGATTTCTCGGATACCTTCAGTCCCGTTGTTAAGCCCACTACTATTTGTCTCTTGCTTTCCATTGCCGTGTCTCGATCTTGGCCGGTTACTCAGATTGACATCTCTAATGCATTTTTGAATGGTTTCTTAGACGAGGAGGTTTACATGGCTCAACCTCCGGGTTTTGTTGATCCCGACAAGAAAGATCATGTGTGTTTGTTGAAACGGTCTCTCTATGGCTTAAAACAGGCCCCCCGGATATGGAATCAGCGGCTCACCGATGCTTTTTGTGAATTCGGCTTCTCTGGATCAAAGACCGATCCTTCTCTTTTCTACTATGCCCGTGGATCCGATCTTCTCTTTTGCCTTGTTTATGTCGACGACATCCTTGTTCTTGGTCCTAATAAAGCTCTTATCCAGCAGCTTGTCTCCTCTCTTCAACAGCACTTTGCATTACGTGATCTTGGCCAACTTTCCTACTCTTTGGGCATTGAGGCGCATTGGCAGTCGAATGGGTTATTACTCACTCAATAGAAGTATCTTACTGATTTATTAGCCCGTGCCAAAATGGCAACTAGCAGTGCCATTAGCACTCCTGCGTCTGTCTCTAACAAGCTCCACGCCACAGATGGCCAACCATTTCCTAACGCCACCTTGTTTCGCAGCATTGTTGGTGGTTTGCAATACCTCACTTTTACACGTCCTGATATTGCCTATGCTGTCAACAAGGTGTCTCAATATATGCACAATCCGACTACTGTGCATTGGGGTGCTGTCAAACGGATTTTACGTTATCTTCGGAGCTCTACCAGTCATGGCTTGTTTTTAGCTAAGCAATCCAATTTCTTGTTGCACGGTTATAGTGATGCGGATTGGGGTGGCTCTCTTGATGATCGAAAATCTACCACTGGCTTTGCCATTTTTCTGGTTTCGAATTTAATCTCTTGGGCCTCTCGCAAGCAACGTTCTGTGTCTCGTTCCTCTACTGAAGCTGAATATAGGGCCATCGCCACTGCTACCTCTGAGATTACTTGGGTTCGGTTGCTGCTGCGTGAGATTGGTTTACCATTACAAGCTGCCCCCCTCTTATGGTGTGATAATTTAAGTGCTACCTACCTGACAGCGAATCCAGTCTTTCATCATCGTACTAAACATATGGAAATTGACTTCCATTTTGTTCGTGATCAAGTCAAGCACCGTTTGTTGCAAGTTAAATATATCAGCTCTCATGATCAACTAGCAGATGTTTTTACTAAGGCTTTACCTTGGGATCGTTTTCGTTGGTTACGTGACAAGTTGACCATGATGTCTCCTCCCGCTCAACTTGCGGGGGAGTGATAGAAAATAGAATTCCATTCTACGAAGTATTGTATCTTAGGAATATACAGCTGCATAGGTATTCTATCTCTATCATGACACTATTGTATAAATACCCTTTACTGTTAATACAATATTAAGTGTGAGAGTCTTCCACTCAATCAGCAACAACTAATGGGGAACCCAGAACTGGAAATACAGAAAGAGTGGTTCCTGAACAGGGGACCGATAATGCAGAAGTCAATTTACGTACTTTGTCCACTCCTGGAACTGAAAATTCTAAAAATCTAACAATAGAGGTAGAAAGGTAGGTGAAAGCACCTGAAAGAGGTTGGGTTTCATGTTGATTTATAGAAATTAGCTTAATTCAAGAGAATTATGACAATAATGACAATTCATTTATGACGGGAAGAACTTGTAAAAGATGTAAGAAGGTTGAGTTTAACACTAGTGCTCCAAAACCAGCACCAGAAAATCTTCCTACATTATCTTCTATAGTAAAACCTCTCAATCAATGTGACTGACTTGTCTTCTTTATTAGACCCGAAAGAAAGCAGTGACAAAAGTCCCATGTCAAAGAAAACTAGCAAAAGTTGTAAGAAAGCATTGATCAGCAATCGAGAGTCTGAGACAGTTCGTTGTAAGATAAAAAAATAAAAAAATAAAAAAAAAAACCCGATACCTGAATTCTTCTAAGAATGACATTATTCAAAACCAAAGCGTGAAGGATTTAATCTCTCAATCACCCAATATACCTTTTCATATGGCTCGTGACAAAAAGGTTCCTAATTTGGGTGCGGAAACCCGCAAAAGTGAAACTAAGACAATAACTAATCCAAAATGTGATCAAAATGTTCAAAAAAGCTTAAAATCCACATGAAAAATATTGCGAAGGAAAAGTTGGTTGATGACCTGCAATGTGGTCATAACAAGGTTTCTGCAAAGAGTAAAAAGATTCAAGGAAAATCTGATATCAGAGCTCTGGATGACTCATCAGAAGTGGAGAAGGCTCTTCCCGACTTGAATGGAGTGGTCCGTGTAAATGTGAGACTGCTATTAAGAAATTCCAGTGTGCCTTTTTTCATTCTACAGAAGACTAGCTTGGAGGTAACTCAAGTTTATATTCCACAAGTTTCCTTCCAATCTCTCCCTCATTTTTCTTGTCAACATAAGCCTATTTTTTGATCTGTCAACAATATGCTTCTTTAACCTTAAATCAAAATACATGCCCTAGGAGTCATGGTTCCCTACATCAATGGAAAGCTTGTGACAACAGATTATAATGGAGGATCAAAGCCCATACATGCACACAGGAATTGCATAGAACGTTATAAAACTCGGTGAGAACTGAGCATTCCATTGAATAATATTTTAATAGCTAAGAAATTGTAATTTTCGTTCCATACATCTCATGAAACTCGACGGAACTTCTGGCTTGAAAATAATTGAGTGGTTTAGGTGACTTGAGTCATTTTACAAAACTTGATTATAATGTACAACTTTGAATCTTTGTAATTGTTTACGTGGTTTAATTTTTCAAAATAATATAATCAGGGCTGCTAATGTGTATTTTAAAGACAATAATGCAATTAAACTTGGAACTGAATTGGCAAGACGTTTTCCTGTTGTTTTATTAACTCAATAGCTGGAATTGCAGGAAACTGTTTCTGAATTTGAGAGGTTATTTGGAATTACAGTGTTAAACAATTGGGATACCAGCGTCACCCATGTCATTTCATCAACGGATGAGAACGGAGACTGCAGAAGAACCCTCAAGATTCTCATGGGAATCTTAGAGGGCAAGTGGATACTGAGTGTAAAAGTGTTAGTACAAGTTTATCCAGCCACAATTAAATTATTGATTTAAATACTAGCAATTTAAGATTTTCCATGAGTCTAAGATTTTTTTAATTAATTTCTTGTCTGCACTCGGCTTTTTTTTCTCTCTTTAGTTTCTTAGTTTCCTTTTGGTTTTACAGGGGTTAAGCCTTGCTTGAAAGCCATGGAACTTGTTGATGAGTGTTGCGAAATTGGTGTCTGACATTCATGGGATCAGGGATGGTCCTCGACTTGGAAGATTAAGACTTTTTAACAAGGTCATTTCCATATCTAGAATTTTCAAAAAATATTAATAATTTAAGAACTTTTGAATTGAATTTGATTCTAATTTATAAGACAGAAGTATATGAAAAGTGATTTAGGAAGGGTAAATCATTAGAAGTTTATACAACATTTGTTTTCTTGATCCTCTAGTGGACAAAATGTGGGAATACTACAGCCATTACTCGTGACAGAGCAATCTCTATCATGCAAATCTGCATAGTCCATAAGGTTTTTCTTTGCTTTCTATCGTTGGTGGTAATTTGTCACAACTAATATTTTCTTTTATTTTCTCTGTGATGAGTGGACTTGTAATGCTCGCAAGAAAAGTTATAAATTTTAAATATACTTAGTTTGTAGTTTAATATATATTCTCATTACAGTGAACATTAGATGACAAGTTATAGCTCAAATAAATGTCTTTGTGAAAGCCTCAAATATCAGATTTGTTACTTCCAAAAACCAAATTTGTTTGATGGGTGCATGTTTTATTTTATAGGAGATTTTGTACCTTCATATAAGGGGTATCTACATGGTCTTGTAATTGCTGCTAGAGGGATAATTCTGCACTAGAGGCCTATTTCAGGATGCCCTACATCTTTCATAATATACATCCTTGAGCTACCTGGTAAATGCAATCCCAACAAGAGAAATTTGGTTTTCAACCATAGGCGGTCTGATGTAGAGGCTCTAGCTGGCAAGTTCCACTGGAAGCATAGTGGGAAGCAATTCATGGGTTTTGAACTCCATTGCTGTTAAGAGGGTTTCAAAACCTCCCATAATAACAAAGCTGTTTGATTGTGGGAGCCTGTTTCATGCTTCAATTCCATAATCTACAATATAAGCAGCTTCTTCTTGCCTTGGATATGTATGTATATCGTAACTTATGTTTAACATTGTGAATGAACTCACACCAAAACACCACCAAAAAGAAAGAAAGAAAGAAAGAAAAATGGTCTAGCTACAGTGCATTTTTTTATAAACATACGTGCATTAGTTTGGAGGTAAGGTTTTGAAGATTCAAACTGATATGATATATGGAGCATTTGTTGATTTTTTGGGATACCATCAAATGGCAGTAAAATGCAGTGTCATAGCTCAGCATTGTTTTTTCAGAATATTTTGGTGATACGTATTGGTGACAAGGCCTTTTTATAGTTTTCACCAAGTTGAGTTCAAGTCCAAAAGACTTCTATTTTATACATTTTTGGTCTTTGCTAAGACCTTGTTTGCCCTGTATTAAAATTTTCTACTATGGGAATTCTTATTATTTTTTATTTGAACCATAACTTATATTTTTTGAATCATGTATTGTTATATTGATGCTTTCTCCCAGGTTTTTTTCAGGCATGCCTAGGATGTATTTTCTTGCTTGGTGAAAACTACGAACCTTTCAAATAGTATCAAGTGGATTCTCTAATAGTTAATATGTAGGTACTTGGTTTATTTCTATTACAACGTACCACATGACAGTATGTAACAAATTGACAGTTTAGCACAAAACATGATCCGGACATCATATCAACGATTTGAACTCCCACATATAGTTTAGCCTTTGGCACATGTCAATAAGCCTTTGCTAGAGAACTCTCTACGACTCACAATAAAGTAACTTTCAAATGAGATCCCAAGTATGGGTCGACCCTCTTTTGCATGTCTAAGCTTGTTCGAGCTACTTTTAGTTTCAAAACTTAGCATCATAATACCATATTGAAGCCATTAATTGGCTTCCAAACATGGTCAAACTTCCTATCATAAAATAAAGTTTCCCACAAGTAACTCTTTCTTTTCCATTTAATGGTTGCCTAAGACTCGGGAGAGGTCTTTGGGAGACTTCTAAAGTCTGGCCACAATTATGGTGTAAATATGTGCTATAGACCCACTAATCGGGATATTCAATATTTTGTGGCATGGAGGCTAAAATATTGAGCTCTCTTATGATGTCCATTATATCACTTATGCATAGAACACTTGGGACTTTTCAAAATAGAGAGATTCTACCGAGATTCCTTAAACGTTCTACCATCTTTTATTACTTTCTAGCACAGATTTCTAACTATCTTTTATTTTAGACTATAGTTTCTCACATGACCAATTTATTACTGATGACGTGATTCCTTAACTACCTCACGTGTTGGGATTGTTATAAATAGTTTATTCACGTTAATATTAATAGTGATGTAATTAGTACCCCTACATTGTACCTCTTGTAGTGCTCATACCCTAAAAACCAGCCATTGATAAGTACTTTGGGTTTTGGGCTATAGTCATCACATTTCTTTTGTGATCTCGATCAGCATTCATATCCAAAGCCCCCACACTCCTCAAGAATCTCTCTCAAAATCTTGATTGCTTCTACTTTCTTCTTGTCATTTGACTTTAGAATCCCTTTGTTATCAAACATGAAAGACTTTCTCTCTGTATGACTTACTATTTGACTCATCACTTAACTCTCAATTATCAATATAATAATCTTAATAATCTTAGAGACACCTAAACATTATTGATTATGAATTTTCTTTTAATTTATAATTTTCATTAATGAATAAACTTCCACACAAACAAGGTTAGAGCTTAGGGAACACAAAATTTGGAGAGAAAATAATTTTACATTTAAAATTTGGTTCATTTGAATTTAACTCATTCTAATTCTCTCTCAATCCTAATTCTAACTCAATCTAATCATAGATTCTCGAAGATCTGAACCATAGGTTATTGATACACCACAAACCGACACACCAATCATCTTAAGACACGTATACTTACGGGTCTGATAAAACTCAATCATTCAGAGCAGGCAAAGCCTTCAGAGCACTCTCATACAGTTATCTTCCAGAGCTCATGCTCTGAACAATATTTACTCAGAGTATTCTGTAAGATTCAGACCTCGCTATTTCCTTAACATCCGCCAAGCAGAGAATAAGGAAACGGTCTTTTACAAGGAAACTACCACACATGATTACCTCTATTTTGATACAATGTCCAACAAGGTAACTGTAATCTCCGATGATCAAATCCCTATTTTCGTGGCTCCGAATCCTAATCAACTTAGGAATGCCGCAGGCTATAAATTAAACCCTACAGGTACGCTTTATTTTCATGCTCATTCTTTGGCTTACATTATTGTCTTTTCAATTCAGTTTACTTACTTAAGCATCGGAGTGGCTACTGCCGGAACCAATCCGATGGCCCTCTGATTCCTTCTTTTCAAGTGTTCTTCAGGTCGCAGGGCCCAGATTTCTTACGAGCCAAAAAGTATAACATCAGTTTGGCGCCGTCTGTGGGAAAGGTGCCGCCTTAGCTCAGCCGATATTGTCCGCTTTGGGTATTGGGACTGATGTTCCACTTTTTCGTCCTGGCACATAATAGGCTCCATATGTACCATATTGTCGCTTTGGGCTTAAGAGCCCTCATGGCTTTGTTCTTCTTGGGCGGAAAAGGCCAGATGTAAGGGAGAGGACGACTGGGGCTTATAAGCAATGCCAGTGCCCGACTCGTATTCGATGTGGGACTCAAAGTAGCACAACAGTTATGAAAGCTTTTTCTCCATTTTGAGAAAAAGAAAAACTCCCCACCCCCTTAAAATCTCTCAAAAGTATAATAGCCCCCCCCCCCCCTTCTTCTTTTTTGGGCTCTGCCCTTGCACACAAATATATAATTTCCAACATAAAAATACGACATATATTTATGTATGTATTGTTGGATGATTAAATACTTAAGTTACATCCTAATTGACAACTTTGTTTTTTAGATGAATTGTACTCTAAGGAGCCCTGATTTTACCTAGATTCAAGTCTCATTACCATCACGCTAATTATAATTAATGCACATGTTGACTCACTCAAGGTGGAAAGTTTGGCCACATTTAAGGTAAACTTATTCTAATAGAAAAATATGTATTATATCTAATTTAAATCATAAGAAAACTCTTAATCTCTTTATATTAGTAAAAAATTAGTGTGGCCAATATTTTATATGATATATATATACACACACACACACACACACAAATACATGTGTATTTTTTATTTTAATAATTAATAATATAAAACACATTTTTAATTTATTAACTATTAGGTGATAGAATTATATTCATATAGAATGAAGTTGGTTATTCAAAAAATAATAATTTAATAAAAATTACTAAGTTATCCAAAATTATTGGAGGTGAATTACTCTATTTTAATCTGCTAACTTGTCATTTTTATCATACATGCACATGTTACAGGTTATATTCAATTTCTGTTCTATATTATATGCTTTTAAATGATAGAGCGTTTGTGTGGCTGGCCTCAATTAGTGCAGTTGAGGCCCTTAATTTGAGCTATCAAGGTTATATATTATGCTGCAAAGGTTTTATTTTGAAAGAGAAAGGACTTTTGTGTAATTATAAGATTGCTTCGTCTAACTTACATAGATTTCAAAGTGAAACCTCTGGAGCAAAAACGGAAGGACGAATGCCAATAGTGAGTTGGGAGTTTCTCTAGTTCTTTTTATTATTTTTTTTTAAAGAATAAATGATGTGTTACAATTCATGTATTACAATTAATTAATACAATTCTATTACAATCAAACTCAACCAACTCAATTAACTTATAAGACATAACCCAACTCAAGAGTCTCTTTAATGAGTCTCAGACAAATAAATCAATTCAATCAACTTACAAGACATAACCCAACCCAAGAGTCTCTTTAATATGAGTCTTAAACAAATAAACCAACTCAATCAACTTATAAGACATAATATAACTCAAGAGTCTCTTTAATATGAGCCTTAGGCAAATAATCCAACCCAACCCATAGCTTGATGGAAATAAATGCTCACATTTTCTTAGTGGAGAGTGAGACTTGAACCCCATGACCTCCCTTCGGGAGAGATATGGATGGCCAACTGGATTAACCCCAATTGTTTGGAAGTGTCTCTATTTCAACTGAAATGAAGTGTCTCCATTTCTTTCACAAGTAGATGCAGCCGACATGTTAAAATTGTAATATTTTTTTTACGTTTTGAGAGTAGTTCCCACCTATTTGTGAGAGAAACAAAAAGTATCCATTTTAGTTGAAACAGAGATTGTCCATTTTAATTGAAATGGAAACACCCCCAACCTGTGAATAGCTACTTCTATTGTAACCTATCATCATGTATAATATTAGGAATATAATCAGCTACCAGGATCGATGAGACACGAAAACAAATAAGAAAACGAATCTTAAATCACACGCTGATGGACCAAAACTCTGTAATACTAATTATTGAATCCAAACGATTTTACCAATTGTTAAAAACAATTGATTATGCAGAAAAATGAACAAGAAGAACTTCAATATTATTGTTCTTGGGAAACGTGACTGCAACTTAACAAATCCAATTTAACAAAGTCAATTCACTCACTTTTATTTATAGCAGAGAAACACTCTCTCACGACTGACTTTTTGGCTTGTGGCAACAACACTGTATTTTGTGTTTTTTTTTTTTAGCGACACAATGCTTATATATATATATATATAAATTATATAAAGTCTAATCCTAATGCAATTAGAACTTCTAATCCCATTTAGACTAATAATACTACTCCCACTAAGATAAAGACTCTTAATCCCACTAACAATAAATTACCCAACTTTTACCTAAAATATATCAAATACTACTAGGACTCAAAATTAAGAGTCCCAGTGAAACTATACTAACTTGGTTTAATTGGCTCACATTTTCTCCCATAAACCAATCTCTTCAAGCTTCACCATGCCAAATAATCTCTTTAACTTCAAAAAAGAATTTGTTTTGAGTGGCTTTGTAAAAAAATTTTTTTTTTTGCCACACAATGCTCTTATATATATATATATATATATATATATAGATATAGATAGATTATATAAAGTCTAATCCTAATACAATTAGGACTTCTAATCCCATTCAAACTAATAATAATACTCTCACTAAGATAAAGACTCCTATTCCTACTAACAATAAATTACCCAACTTTTACCTAAAATATATCAAATAGTACTAGGACTCAAAATTAAGAGTCCTACTAAAACTATACTAACTTGATTTAATTAGCTCAGATTGCCTCTCTTAAACTAAGCTCTTCAAGCTTCACCATGCCAAGTGATCTCTTCAACTTCAAAAAAGAATTTGTTTTGAGCGGCTTTGTAAAAATATCTGTAACTTGTTCTTCAGAACGACAAAATTCAAGCTAGATCTCCTTGTCATTCACCAAGTCACGAATGAAGTGAAACTTGATATCAATGTGCTTGCTTCTCTCATGAAAAAATGGATTCTTCATCAATACAATGGCTGACTTGCTATCACAAAATATTGTTGTAGGATCATCTTGCTTGTGTTGTAGAATACCAAGCATCCACCGTAACTAAACTGTTTGAGTAGCATTTTTCCCTACTACAATGTACTCTACCTTTGTTGTTGAAAGAGCAACAACTTGTTGCATTTTAGAAAACCAAGAAAATACACCAGAACTAAGATGAAAGACATATCCTTGAGTACTCTTTCGCATCTCAGTATCACCTGCCCAATCACTATCTGTATATCCAACAAGTTCCAAATTTTTAGAAGATGAGTAAAAAATACCATCACTTTGTGTATCTCGAATGTATTGCAAAATCCGTTTAACAACTTGAAAGTGAGATTGATGTGGAGTTTCTATAAATCTGCTAATCAACCTAACACCAAACACAATATATGGCCTAATAGAAGTCAAATATCTCAAGCTTCCTATCAACCTTTTAAAGTAGGTTGGATTCACAAGATCACTTGTACTATCTCTCACTGACTTCAACCTCTCCTCAATTGGAGTCAAAATTGGATTGGACTTGTCCATCCTGAACCTTTTCAAAATATCACTGGCATACTTTTCTATGAAATAAAAATTTCACCATCTGTCATCTTTAATGCCAAGAAAATAAGACATTAGTCCAATATCTGTCATCTCAAAATGAGCTATCATAGCCTTCCTTAATTCTAAAATCAACTTTGGATTATTACCAGTAAATATCAAATCGTCAACCTATAAGCACATAATAAGAAAATCACTATGTGAGTTAGACTTGACATGTAAAGTATACTCATAAGGACATCTCTCAAAAGCATGCTCAACAAAATAAGATTCGATGCGTGTATACCACGCTCTAGGCATTTGCTTCAATCCATACAAGGTCTTATTTAATCTAAAGATTTTGTTTTCATGCCCTTTTATCACATAGTCGGTAGGTTGCTCAACATAAACCTCTACTTTAATTGCACCATTTAAGAATGCAAATTTAACATCCATTTAAAAAATTCTCCAATTATTTTGAGCAGCAAAAGAAACAACATATGAACTGTATCAAGTCTAGTAACAGGAGCAAACACCTCAAAATAATCAATACCTGGCTTTTGTTTGAACCCTTAGCCACAAATCTTGCTTTAAAGCGATCTACTTCACCATTGGGCCAATACTTTGTCTTGTACACCCACTTCACACCAATTGGTTTCTTACCATTAGGAGAGTAGTAAGCTGCCATGTGTTGTTCTTTTCAATTGCATGAATCTCATTATCCATGGCTTTAATCCAATGATCATCACGAGAGGCTTCTTCAAAAGTCACTAGATCACAATCTGTAAATAAAGCAAAATTCACCAAATCTTTATTAGTTGGCTCATTATCACTACCAACTACATAATCCTATAAGTGAGCAAGCAAGTGGCACTGGCGTTGAGGTCTCCTAGAGGACTCTACATGAGGTGATGACACATTTGAAGATGGAGGATCATTAATCTAAGGCTCACTCTGTCTTTCAATCTACGAATCTGTATTATTAAAAGTTAAAGCTGGCTGAATTTTATCATTCTAAGACCAATCCCAAACTCCTTGCTTATCAAAAGTTACATCACGACTGATAATCACCTTCTCTGTTATTGAATTATATAACTTGTAGGCTTTTGACAATTGACTATAGGCAATGAAAATACACTTTTCACCTCTATCATCAAGTTTCTTTCTAAGATGATCTGCCATATGAGCATAAACACCTTAGGTGTTTAATGACAGGCTTCTGTCTACTCCAAGCTTCCTGCGGAGTTTTGTTAGAAATACTTCTAGTAGGGCACACATTTAAAACATAAATAGCACAAGCAACCGCTTCAGCCCAAAACTCTTTAGGCAAATTTTTAAATTTCAATATATATCTAACCATATCCATAACAGTTCTATTCTTTCTCTCTGCCACTCTATTTTGCTATAGAATATATCTAGTAGTCAACTGATGCTTAATACCATTTTTTTTTTAAATCATCACAAATAAGATACTCTATACCTCTATCAGTTCTCAAAGTTTTAATTTGAAATCCACTTCGCTTTTTAACATAGGCCTAGAATTTTTTAAAAGTATCACAAGCATCAAATTTATGTTGCAAAAAATAAACTCATACTTTTTCTGTTAAAATCATCAATGAATGTAATAAAGTACCTACTGCTACCATTAGAAAGTACCTCTATTAAGCACAAATTTGAGTGTATCAACTCTAAAAGCCTCTTAGCTCTCTATGAATTTCTTGTAGGAAAAGCATCTCTATGTTTCTTTCCCATAACACAGGTTTCACAAACTTTATTTGGGATATCAATAGCAAGCAAACTAGGAACCCAATGTTTTCTAACAAGGAAATTAAGACTGCCAAAATTCACGTGCCCAAAACACATATGCCATAACCAACTATCATCATCAATCATAGAACAAAAGTAAGGTAAGTTCTCACATTTAATACTCAATGAAAATAAATGATTTGGAGTCATGTTTACCTTTGTTATTAGCCCTATACGATCATAATTTATTGTGCAAACTCTATGGTGGATTCGCATATCATAACCTCTCTTTGAAAGTTGTCCCCATACTCAACAAATTTTGTTGCAGACCTGATACATAAAACACATCTGAAATATACTTGTGAGACCCATCCTTCAAACTAATTGCTATTCTATCTTTACCCAACACAGGTATCTTTGAATTATTTTCAAACTTTACCTCTGATTGAATGGACTCATCCAAATCAAAAACATGTATTTCTTACCACATATGTGATTACTACAGCCAGTATCTAAATTCCACTTAGTACCATCATCATTATTTACAACGTTACAAGCCAGCAACACGATCTCTAAATCATTATTACCACCAGGATTATTTTCAGCAACATTAGCTTGATGATCTCTATTATTCAGCCTTCGAGATCTACAATCAGACTTTTTATGCTCAAACTTGCCATAATTAAAACATTGAATATTGGATTTATGAGATTGTGGATTACAATTGTTACTGTCCCCTTTTCCTTGGATTGGTCTATGCTGCCAATTATTATTCTGCCACTGATTGTTATTCTGCTGCCATTGATTGTTATTCTGCCACCGATTACCTCTGCCTCTTCCTCCACCAGATCTGTTTTGCCTATTATTGCCCCTGCCTCTTCTATTGTTGTGATTCTGCCTTCTATTCTAAAAACGTTGATTAAATCTTGCATTATTCTGAGACTTGCCTTTTTCATTCTTAAAATTTAATTGAGCTTGCAAAGCTTCCTCCACTGAATTTTTTGATCTCTCATTCAAGAGTTGTTCATGAACGGTCAACAAACTTTGTAATTCATCCACTGTCATGGATTCCAAGTTAGCAGACGCTTCAATAGCAGTCATTTTATATTCAAACCGTAGTGTCAAGCTTCGAAGAATTTTTTCAACTATTTGACAATCTGTTATTTGTTCACCATTAGTCCTCATCTCATTAACAAGTATCGTGGTCCGCAAAAAATAATCAAAAATAGTTTCTAATTTTTTTCATCTACAACAACTCAAAATCTCTGTGCAATTTTTGTAATCTAACCTTTTTCACCTTATCAACACCAACATATATTTTTTTTAAGAATATCACATGCTTGTTTCGCAGATTGAACATGGACAATTTTACTAAGAACAGAAAAATCTAATACTTAATGAATGCAATTTAAAGTTTTAAAGTGCACTCGCCTTATTTGCTCATTTGCATCTATTGCAAGCTCTTTCTTAATGAACTTCGTCGTCAAACCACTTGAATTAAAAAAAAAAAGTTATCATTGCACTCTCCCAAATATGAAAAGGAGTTTTTTCATCAAATTTGTAAACCGTACAAATAAGTAAAGTCATCTTCACGAACTAAGAAACCAAGCTCTCATACCAATTGATGGACGAAAACTCTGTAATACTAATTATTGAATCCAAAAGATTTTACCAATTGTTAAAAATGATTGATTATACAGAAAAAAGAATAAGAAGAACTTAACTATTATTGCCCTCAGGAAACGTGACAACTTAACAAATCCAATTTAACAGAGTCAATTCACTCACTTTTATTCATAGCAGAGAAACACTCTCTCACGGCTGGCTTTTTGGCTTGTTGCAATAACACTGTATTTTTTTTTTTTTTTGGGCCACACAATGCTTATATATATATATAAAGTCTAATCCTAATGAAATTGGGGCTTCTAATCTCATTCAAACTAATAATACAACTCCCACTAAGATAAAGACTACTAGTCCCACTAACAATAAATTATCCAACTCTTACCTAAAATATATCAAATACTACTAGAACTCAAAATTAAGAGTCCTACTAAAACTATACTAACTTAGTTTAATTGGCTCACACACGTAAACACAAGAATACAGAGATTTATGTGGTTCACTCTAAAATAGGGTTACGTCCACAACTGTTGCAGTTTCATGATATGAAATCGTTAAAAGTGCAATGAGATGCGGCTCCTCAACTATAAATGCATAGTATTAAAATAACAGGAAAATAATGTAAAATACTAAAAATACCCTCACCCTCAGAAAAATTTTCCTTGGGGCACCCCCCAAACCCCCTTCATCGGGTAAGGGGGCTTCTGCCCTCCAGCCAACTTATCGTGAAATTGAATCCACAAAACAAACAGCTAATATCCAGTATTTCTCAGATCCACACACCCCAACATATAATTTGTGGATTGATTTAAGCACAATGATATATATGGATATTATCACCAAATGTTCCTAAATTATATAAAGAACTGTTTTAATGTCATGATGTTCGATAATGTAACATTGAATGAGATAATTTGAGAGGCAGACTCCACTGATCAAGTTCAACCTTGTCAATCACTCTGTTTGGCTGCCATGAAAACAAGAGGAAAAAAAAAAGGAATATACAAACAATTCAGGGACAGTTCATAAGCTACGAAACTGAACCAGTCAACAGCACATGAACAATGTGCAACATCACTAATCACTTCTATTTTGACACCTTATAACTGATTCCCTTTTATTTATAATTCCATTCTATAGAAAGGAAAAAAATAAATTCCCATCTAAAGGGAAAATATTAGCAAAGTCCAGACCGGACACTGGTTCTAAGTTCCCTTTTCTTCTGTTGTCTCACCTTTTGGTTTCTTGTGACCATGTTTTGAGACTTTCAGTTCAAAGCACTCAAACACATGCTCCAATTCTGAAATCTTCTCTTGAATATCAATCTGTTGTTCACCTCTGGTCGCCATCCCTTGTTTGAAGCCGCGGATTCGTTTAAGGCTACCTCCAACTTCCACCCTCATTTCCTCCATTGTTGCACGCATTACTGCATTCTCCTCTTGTGCTTCCTTCAACTTCCTCTTTGCAGATCGATACCTGTCAAGTGACCTAAGGAGTTTCTCCGAGAGAACCTTGTTGCGCTCTTGGAAGGCTGCATTAGCTTGTGCCTCTCCTGCACCACACTTCTTCGCTCTGTGCTCAGCAGCACACTCTTGTACTTTCTCCAACAATGTCTCATTTTGTAACTTAATGTCATTGATAAGTTCATCCATTCCACTCAATTCTTGGACCTTTCTTGCTAGCTCTGTTGCCATAATCTCTTTCTCCTTTCCCAAGCTAGAACACATGATTTCAAGGCTCTTTCTTGCTGTCAAGCTTGCATTGAGCTCTTTTCTTAACCTTTCTTTCTCATCAGTTGTCGGTTCAGCGAGCCTTTTGTCCTTGGGGACATGGGTAGGCCTAGGGTCTGTGTTGCACCGCCTTAGCTCAGCTTCCCTTTTCAAGCCAAAAGATTGACACTTCTGAATCCGCGTCCTAACATTGTCAAGAATTGTCATCATTCCGGCAACCCTTAGCATTCTCCGGCTATCATTTTTCTCTTTAACACACGCCTCATTATGATCTTGGATTAGTTTTAACAATAATTTAACATGTGCAGCAACACCTAAACAAAGAAATGCCTAGAGTCAAAAACAAAGAAAAGGGAATACCAAGTAATTATTAGGCTGCATTTTCGTAAATGGAAAATCACATCTTAGCATTTGGTATTTTTGGGGATTTTTCCCATAATCTCATGTCTGATGTGATGCATAATCTCAGAACAAATTAGTTTAAATGTCCAAAATGAGATTAGGATTGATTATGCTGTTTCTAAAAGTTGGTTTTTGGAGCAAAAGGCTATCATATTCATTCCCCTTTTTGTACCATGTAATGCATCAATTCAACAGTAGTAGCAAGTTAATGTAATTATCTCCTTGATCCAATTTTCCAAACCACCAAAATGCTATTGCTATCCAAATTAATGGGGGAATAATAAGAAAAATAGAGAGACAAAAGGTACAACAGAAAATTCACCTTCTAAAGTGGAAGCATCATGCCGTTCTGTTGTTGTTGAAGAAGGAATTAACTCAGGAGACGAATAATTTGCTCGAATCTTACTCATATTTTCCCAGAAAACAATCAAGAATCAACGATGATGTAAGATATAAACCTGTCACGAAATGGAGGAATAACAGAGGTTGAAGAAGAGACAATAAAAAGAGATGCTAAATTCAGAAGAAAAGGGTACTTCTTTTTGTCAACTATCTCTGTTGTTCTAATATGTTGAGAGATCCAAAAAGAGAGAATTGCTTTTGCAGTCTCTCTTTTTCTCCCTCTTCCTATCTCACTCTGTCTATGTTTTCTTCTACTTCTATGTAACATTATTCTATGTTTTTGTTGGTATCTGTTCATTTCAGAACGGTCGGTTCATGATGGTTATTTTTGCCGACACTTTGACTTTTTCATTGGCAATGGTTTCTTTGACCTATTTTAGAGCAACACCTGTGGTCCTACGTGCCCACAAGTTTTTTCTTGTGCACGTGACTTTTTTTATAATTTTAATATTTTAATAAATTTTACGTGAATTTATGTAACGAATTTTTTCCTATGACGAAGCCTTTTCACAATAAAGGTTACATGTGTGTTGGGTCACGTCACACATCCCAATGAATTGGAGAAATCAAACACCATACATGTACGAACAGAGCTAAAAATTTGTTTGAAAAAGGTACATTTTGATATTTAATGATAAATTTTAATATTAAAGGTGTAAAAAAAATTAATATTAATTAATAAATTTTTTTTATAAATAATTGAATTCATTGATATGAAAAAATTTAAAAAGCATGGTGAAACATTTTTTAAAAAGATTTAAGGAAAAATTTGAAAAAAAAAATTTGGGAGAAGTCAATTGCCCCTCTAGTCCCCGTGTAGCTAGCTCCATACATACACATGTCACATATTGCATGTGAAATTCACGCGATCTTTTTCTAACGTGACACTAAATGTTTGGGTGTTTTGATTTTTTAATTGCTCTTATGAAATTTTTTTTTGAACAGGTCTAATATAATAACGTGGTAATATTTTTTTAAGAATATTTTATCATAAATAATATATTTTATTTTTTTTAATAAAACATAATACATATGCTTGAATGTCATTAAAATAACATTGTCACATACGATGCTACACTTTTTGATTAGTAGGGCTCCGTTCTTCGTCGCCTGTCGAACACTCAAAGAAGAAGATCGGAGGGCCACTGGGTTGGCTTCGGTGGTAGCCACTCCAATGATAAGGTTAATAAAAACTGAAGTAAAAGACTATAATTGAAAGTAATTGAATGACTATAAATAAAAAAAGTGCACCTTAGGGTTCAATTTATAGGCTGCGGATTCTCCTAAGTTGACTAGGATTCAACCTCGTAAAAGTAGTGATTTGATTGTCATCAGAGAATGGTAGTTACCATGTTAAACACTATGCTCCATAAGAATAGGAAGTGAAGGATATCCGCAAACGGCAGTTTCTTTGTTGCGCACTGTTTCCTTATCTTTAGCTCAGTAGGGTACCTGAGGCGACGACTAGCTCTGGACCTCCTTATGCGAATGCACAATGCCTTCCGTTCTGAAGATGAGCTCTGGAGCCTATATGTACACGTCTGTTCTGGACGGACGAGCTTTGGTTGTTCTGTATACACACGTGTTATGTGGAGACTGGTCTGTCACTTTATGGCATATCAGTTACTTCCCCCCGAGCCTTAGTTTAGCGTACCACATAACTAAGGCTTATGGGCTTCCAAAAAGTCACAAGTCTTGTCACTCAATCTTTCCAAACGACCGTTGATGTGGCATTTATTGCGCAGGCTGTCATTTGGGCTTTCGAGGTTATCATTCCCTTTAATCGCCAAGACGGTTCGGCTTGATGGGCCCCCTTTTCTACAAACCTATATAAAGAGGGGAAGAGGGTACGCGTACGCTCTTCTCTTCATCATTTCTATTGCTTCAAAAATACCCCGCCGTCAAGTTAAAGTGATCAGAGAGTTTGAAAGCGACTGTCGTCGTGCGAAGTTCCTTTTTTCGGTCAAGGTTCAGGTTTGGCTTTGGCACTTTTTCCTTGTTCCTCTTTTTCTTTAATTCCTCTTTTTTCTCTGTTTCTTCCTTTCACAATTTCGACCTCAGATGCCCTCTCTGGTATTGGCTATGGCTCAGAAAATTCATCTAAGCAACCGTCACAACTCCACATTATAGGCAGTAGTTCTTCCGATGATGCCGGAAATAGGGTAGTAGAGTCTCCTTCCAGCCTTGAACTTAGGATTGTAGATGCCTTTATCGAACCTAGGAATAGAGTGGGGAAGACCTCAAGTAGGCCTTCTCAAAGAGAGGAAAGAGAAAGTGCCATTACTTAGGGCATGCTAGATGACCTGAGCGCTACTTTCGACTTTCCTCAAAACGTAACCTGTAGAGCCCTTGGCTCTTTGGATCGTCCTTCCGACGTCGGTCCAAGCTAGATTTGTGTCTATCTCGAGTGGTTCAAGATGGGACTTAGGCTTCCCCTTCCTCTTTTAGTTAGGCAGTTTTTCAAGTGGTTCAACATTTTTCCTGTCAACCTCAATCTCAACAGTTGGAGACACTTGTTAAGGTTCATAGTGTTAGGACATCTGAATGGTGTCGAGGTAGACCTTGACCTGATCCGTTGCAATATGGATTTAAAATATATGAGGTTGGAGGGCCTATTTTATATGTCCTTCGACAAGGAGTTCAGACCCCTTTCCTTGGCACCTACTTACAACAAGACTTGAAAGAAATGGTACTTCTTTGTTGGATGAGGATGGGAGCTGGAAGTCTTCCAGAATCAGACCTCGACATTTCTCCAAAGTATCGAATTTAAGGGTAAGACCCCCCTTTTTAATATAACTTTGCTTCTGTTTCTACATGTTTTCACTTCTTCACTATTTGTCTAATCTTTATGTCTTATGACTTCTATGCAGAAAAAAGTGCTTAGAAGAGGTCAATCTTTACCGTTAATCTCCAAGACAGATATTGTCGACTCCTTTAGACCAGTAACAGGGCTCATACTGCCATTCTTACTCTCGAACAACTGATGAAGGCTGGCCTGACGATGACCAGGGCTGGCAACATGAAGAAAACCCTGATGTCCAAATGGGCACCAAGGCAAAAGAAGAAAACGGTGGGGGAGACCTCCTCTCCTGTCGACCCACCTCTTCAAGTGAAGAGGAGGAGGCTCCTTTCCAACTCCCCATATCGTACTCCGACTGAGGACGTGAGGGAGCCCTCCACTCTAGCGCCAGCACTTCCCCCCGCCTCTGAAGTCCCGACCAAGCAAAAGAGGAAGGGGAAGGCAGCTGCTACTACTGTTAATATGCTTAATAACTCTGACTACTTAGCCGCGATGAAGGCCTTTGATGAGTTATGGGCTTCTGGCCTAAAGAAATATAAGGGGTAGAGTGTGAAGAAGATTGCTACAGAGCTTTTGTCCCTCTAGCTGAAGGTAAATTCCGAACTCTTATCCTTCTTTTTTAGCGTTTTGACATTTTCCTTGTTCTAACTTGTTTGTTTTTTGCCTTTGCTAACCATGCATGGCCTTGCTGCCATTGTGGAGTCTTTTGCAGACCTAGAGATGATTGATAATCTCCAGTCTGAGCTGGATGAAGCCAGGCTACAGTTGGGGACAGCCCAATCTACTATCACTGTTGTTGAGGAGAAGTTAAAGGAGGTGGCGAACTCTCTATCCATCATGGAATCTGAACGGGATTCCCTTACTCGGAAGTTGGAAAACCTCCAAAAGAGGTTTGATGACTTCCAATCTGCCTCCATCCAGAAGACTAAAGACACAGTCGAATCTGCCAAGGACCAAACCGAAGTAAAGATAAAGGCTGAAGTTGAGGAGATGGGTGAGAGCTGATCGAGCATGGGTATAATACCTTCAGAGCCAAGCTCCTCACGAAGTACCCCGACCTTGATCTGACTGGGATTGACGATGTTGAAGTCCCTCCTAGTGAGGTCGAGGTTCGGAACGATGATGATGAGGTAACCCCTCCCGATCTTCCCCCAACAAAAGCACCTGCTCATGTTGATATGGATGCAGTATGCTGAATTTAAGGAAAACAAATAAGAGAGTGGCGACGACATGGTGCAGAATGACTTCTTCTTCGTTCAAACCGACAGTAGTTTAGAATTTTTTGTATTTGTATTTTGCTTATTTGTAAACTTCCATGATGTACTCTTTTGCCAATTATCAATAAAATTGACTTTTTCCAGAACTTGTGTACTTTGTCATTTATTTACTAATCAAATCTCCATAGCAATAAAACTTGTGATTTGTTATGGATGTTAATGTGTTGACCGTTTTGATATACCGAGCTTATAAATTTGCCATAGACTTCAACATTACTTCAGACTAGTGTTGCTCTACAACTAAACCTTGGATTCCCTATGTAATTAAACTAAGTAAGAATGTTCAGGAATCAAATCAACTTCCAAACTTCAGATTTCCCCTTAACTTGCACTTAAATCTAGCACGGACTGATGATTGACTTCCGTGCAAAGAGACTTGCAATTAAGTAAGCACAACAACTATCTGTAACAAGAACTGGTATTGTCTTTAATAATTGAATTCATACCTTACAAGCAACGCTTCTGGAAATTTGATAATCTTCCTTGAAAGACGAACCAAGCCTTTATCTCTTGTAGCAAATATAAAGCCCCTCAATACTGACCAGGTTTATAATTCTTGTAATGGCTGCAAAAATTTGTAGAGGTCCGTTCATTAAGATGGTCCAGACCTGTAACTCTTGCATTAAGTGCAAGGTTTTTAGGGGTCCAGACCTGTACCTCTTGCATTGGGTGCAAGGTTTTTAGGGGTCTGTACATTGAGATGGACCAGACCTGTAACTCTTGCATTGGGTGCAAGGTTTTTAAGGGTTTGTATATTGAGATGGACTAAACCTGTAACTCTTGCATTAGGTGCAAGGTTTGTAGGGGTCTGTACATTGAGATGGACCAGACCTGTAATTCTTGCATTGGGTGAAAGGATTTTAGGGGTTCGTACATTAAGATGGACCAGGCCTATAACTCTTGCATTGGGTGCAAGGTTTTTAGAGATCTGTACATTGAGATGGACCAGACCTGTAACTCTTGCATTGGGTATAAGGTTTTTAGAGGTCTATACATAAAGATGGATCGGACTTGTAACTCTTGCATTGGGTGCAAGTTTTTCAGGGGTTCTGTACATTGAGATGGACCAAACTTGTAACTCTTGCATTGGGTGCAAGATTTGTAAGGGTCTGTACATTAAGATGGACCAGACCTGTAACTCTTGCATTGGGTGTAAGGTTTTTAGGGGTCTTTTGAAAAATAAAGAGAGAATTCTTGTTGATAGTATTTTCGTAAGTGTTTTATGTTCCACGGCCTGGGCACAGGCTTCTCGATTATATCTTCCAACCAATATATAGTAGGTCTGACAACCTTGGTTACCCTATATGGGCCTTCTCAGTTGGGAGAAAGTTCTCTCATGGTGGGATCTTTGGTGTTAGGGAATACCCTTCTAAGGACCTTGTCTCCGAGCTGAAAACTATGGGACCTTATCCCTCGTCGGGAATTATTGGCCAACCTATGCTGGTATGCTTTTGTCTTGATCCTGGCCTGATCTCGTTTTTCTTTAAGTAGGTCCAGGTTTTCTGCAAGCTGCTAGTCATTGGCTCCTTAGTCGAAAGCTTCCGTTCTCAAGGTTGGCATACCAATTTTGACAGGAATCACCGCTTCCGAGCCATAGGCAAGTGAAAATGGAGTTTCAAATGTTGGTGTTCTTCTTGTAGTTCTGTAAGCCCAGAGCACGCCAGGGAGTTCTTCAACCCATCTTCCTTTGGTATATTCCAACCTTTTTTTAAGGGCATCAAAAATTGTTCGGTTGGTGACTTCGGCTTGCCCGTTGGCTTAAGGGTGCCCTGGCGAAGTGAAATGATGACTGATGTATAGGTATTCACAAAATCTCTTAAAAATTTTACCAATAAACTGCGTACCATTGTCTAAAATGATGACATGAGGTATGCCGAACCTGCAGACTATGTTCCTCCATGTGAAGCTCTTTACTTCTACTTCCGTGATGTGAGTTAAGGGCTCAGCCTCTACCCACTTGGAGAAGTAATCAATGGCTACCAGAAGGTACCTTTTGTTCGGAGTGGCCTTTGGCAACGACCCTATAATATCCATTCCCCACTGAGCAAAGGGCCATAAGCTGGCAATACGAATGAGCTCATGGTGGGGCTGGTACTGGTATGAAGCGAATCGTTGGCATTTATCACATTTTTGGATGTACTCCTTGGCTTGCTTTAGCATACTGGGCCAATAGTAGCCTTGAGTTAGGACTCGGTGGGCTATGGTTCTGCCACCATTATGGTTGCCGCAAATTCTTTCGTGTATTTCTGTCAGAACATATTGAGATTCTTCTTGAGCCAAGCACCACAATAGGGGTTACAAGTAAGATCTTTGATAGACTTTCCCATTCAAGACTAAGTACCGAGCTACCCTGATTTGAATTCTTCGGGCCTGGTTTTTATCTTCCAAAAGCTGGCCATCTTTTATATATTAGAGAATGGGAGTCATCCAGTTTTGAGTCTGTTCAAAAACCTGGGAAGACTGAACCTCCTCAATGCTTGGCCTCGGTTGGTGAGAAATCTTTAGAGTTGAATCTCCTTCTGGTTTGAGATGGAAGGCCATGTTTGCCAAAGCATCAGCCTTGGAGTTCTAACCTCTCTCGATTTTTTGAATGGTGAATTCATAAAAGGAGCATTCAGCAAATCTACCAGTTCTGAGTATTGGAGCATTCTTTCGTCTTTGGTGGAAAATTCTCCCAGACCTTGACTTACCACAAGTTGGGAGTCAGAAAAATCTTTGAGATTCTGGGCTTCGTATTCCATAGCAAGTTTCATACCAAGGATGAGGGTTTCATACTCGGCTTCATTGTTGGAAGCTCTAAATCCCAAGCTAAACTGCCTTCTCTGCTATAAGCCCCTTAGGGGACCGTAGCACCATGCCAACACCGAAACCTCTGTCTGTGGATGATCTATCAGTATAGAGCTGCCACACAATGGAGTTCTTACTAAAATGTACCTTATGATGCAGAGCCGGAGTGAACTCGACAACAAAATCTGCTAGTGTTTGCCCTTTGATGGAAGTTCTCGATACGTAGGATATATCAAATTCTTCTAACTCCACCGACCATTTTACTAGGTGCCCAGAGACCTCAGGCTTTCGTAGTACCGACCTCAGTGGATAGGCAGTCAAGATCTCAATAGAATGTGCTTGAAAGTAAGGTTTGAGCTTCTGGGCAGAGATTATCAAAGCGAAAATCTAGCTTTTCAATCTCTGGATACCTTTTTTCTATGTCTAGTAGTGCCTTTCTTACATAGAATACGGGCTTCTGGACTTTTTTGTCCTGCCTGACCAGTACAAAATTGACAGCATTTTTTGAGACCACAAGATGGAAGAGCAATGTCTCCCATTGGATTGGCTTTGATAGGAGTTCGGGGGAAGCTAAATATTGCTTTAATTCTTGGAAGGCTTTCTCACATTTGTTAGACCATTGTAAGGCCTCATTCCTGCTCAAGGCTTTGAAGAATGGAAGGCAGCGATCGGTAGACTTGGAAATGAATTGGTTCAGAGCTACAATTCTCCAATTCAAGGCCTAAATGTCTTTCTTGGTCTTTGGTGATTCTAGCTTAATTAAGGCCTTGATCTGTGTAGGGTTTGCTTCGATACCCTTCTAGAAAACCAAAAAACCAAAGAACTTTCCCTTGGTTACACCGAAGGTGCACTTCAAGGGGTTCAATTTCATCTTGTGTTGTTTTTGGATATCGAATGTCTAGCTTAGATACTAGATGTGGCTGCTCTTCTATAAGCTTTTGACCAGCATGTCATCTATATAGACTTCCATTGTATCACCGATCAGAGGGTCGAACATCTTGTTTACCAAACGTTGATATATAGCCTCAACATTTTTCAGACTGAACGACATCACTCTATAGCAATAGAGACCTCATTCGGATATAAAAGCTGTCTTTTCTTGGTCTGGAGGGTACATCTGGATCTGGTTGTATCCAAAGTAGGCGTCCATGAAGCTCATGAGTTCGTGTTTTGCTGTTGCATCGACTAGCTAATCGATCCTTAGAAAGGGGAAGCTATCTTTGGGACAGGCTTTATTGAGGTCTGTGTAGTCGACGTAGACCCTCTATTTTTCATTTTTCTTTTTGACAAGAACAGTATTGGTGAGCCATTCTGGATAGAGCACTTCTCTTATCATTTTGGTGTCCAGCAACCTCTGCACTTCCTCATTAATGACCAGGTGACGTTCTGGAGCAAACATCCTTCTTTTCTGTCTTATAGGAGGGTATTCAAGGTCGATCATTAGTTTGTAGGAGATAAGGCCGGGATCTATCCCTTCCATATCTTTAGTTTCCCAAACAAACACCGAGAGGTTGTTCTTTAGGAATTCCACCATCTCTTCTTGTTCGGAAGGTGACAGGTCTGAACCGATCTGCAAGTATTGCCCTCCTCCTTTAGGGTTGACGAGCACCTTGATAGGACCCCCCATTGGCTTGGCCTTGTTGTCCTTTTCTCTAGGGCTTAGACGTTCATCGATCTTAGAGGGGTAGGTTTCCATCTCATGAAGGTGGGAAAGGTTTGGGCTCCTACGTTCATGAGAATGTTGTGATTGCTATTTGAGAGTTGTTTCCCTTAGCGCGAGAGCATGGCACTCTCGGACAGTTGGCTGGCACCCTCTAATAGAATAGACCACACTGTTGTGTACATACTTCAGGCATTGGTGAAGGGTCGAGGTGACCGTTCCCATTTGGTGAAGCCAAGGCCATCCGATGATAACATTGTAAGGGGACTTTGGAATCCAAAACCATGTATTCTAAGATTAAGGTCTTCTGACCGTCTCCATCTCCTGTTGTTGTGGGAAGGTCTATCCTCCCCAGCGGGATGCTGAGGTTCCCATCGAATCCTGCCATTATTGTGGTGGTGGCTTTGACGTCATTAGAGTTGAGCTTCATGTGCTTGAAGGGCTCATGGAATAGTACATTGGCAGAGCTCCCTGTATCTACCAAGACCCTTCGAATCTCAAAATTAGAGATTTTGAGTGAGATAACGAGGGCGTCACTATAAGGACAGTGCACCCCCGCGAGATCCTGATCTAAGAAATGAATCTCATGTACCGGTTTTAGTCTTTACTCGATCGCAGAGATCTAGAGGATGCTAGGAGTAGTCTTAGCCTCCCGAGCGTACCATTTTCGTACTCGATTAGACCTTTCTGTGATTGGGTTATCGGTGTGAAGGACGAAGATGACCTGGTTGTTCTGTTCTTGTGGCTCATTCCATCTATCCCTTTGTTCCAGCCTTTGTTCTTGCCTCCTCTGCTACGGCCTGTCATTACGGGGATTCTGCCTCCCATCTTGTCTAACGAACTCTCGCAGTCGTCCTCTCCTAATGAGCTGTTCAATCTCTTATTTGAGGGCTCTGCATTTATCGGTAGTATACCCATGGTCTTTGTGGAAGTCACAGTACTTATTCTGGTCCCTGGCATCGGGATTGCTCTTTAGTGGTTCTGACCACTTCAGATTTTCACATGTTTGAACCTGCCGAAGTATGTGAGTTAAAGAGGTGTTTAGAGGAGTGTAGGTGTCATACCTTCCAGTACTAGTGTTGCTCGGTGTCTTGGATGTCTTTCTTTGTCAGGACTCCTGACCCTCTTTTTGGTTGCACTGGAGTCTTTCTTATGATCATCCTTTTGGGCCTGTTCTTTAATTTTTCGGGAGGATATCTTTGCTTCCTCAGGTTTATGTATTTTCTAGCTCGTTCCATGAGTGTTGTCATGTCAACGGGAAGGCTCTTCGTTAAAGAATCTTGAAAACCCCCCAGCGCTAAGCCAGAGGTCAGGGCGGCTACCAAAAAACTTGGACTGTAATCCATGATCTCTGTGAGTTTGGCATTGAAGCGCGCAATGTACTCTCGGAGTGGCTCTCCTTTGGATTGTTTTATGTTTAGTAAGAACTCTGGTCCTTTCCTCAATCTCCTATTGGTCATGAACCGATCGAGAAACCGCCTGCTGAGTTCATAGAAATTGATGATAGACTCTTGAGGGAGGCTGTGGAACTACTTCAAAACTGTTCCCTTGAGGCTGGTTACGAAGGTGCGGCACATGAAAGGGTCTGTAGCCCCATACAGTGCCATGATGTGCTGATAATGAGAGAGATGGTCTCCTGGATCCTCAGACCCGTCGTATAGAGTGAACTTCGGGACAATGAATTTCTTTGGCCGTTCTTCTGCCATTATAGCAAGGGTGAATGGCGTGGTGAACCTTCCGAACAGCTTTGCTAGCTCATCTTGCTCTGGAGGGAGGTAAGTACCTTTAGTAACAGCGGTGTGGTCCATAGAGTCTGCTACTTCTTCGACCTTCTATGGGCTCCTAGGCTATACCGGTTGTTGTAGGTCTTGCCTTGTGGCCTCAGTGCCTACATAGATGGGACGATTCTATCCCATAGTAAAGAGAGGATGTTAGCTTTCCTGGACTAAGGGAACTAGTGTCGCTTGGGGCTGGAACTCATGCGGTGTTGGGTTAGCCCCTAAAGCCATTGGAGGATGAGTGGGGTTGCTTCGAGGGCCTTGGGTGAGCAATGCCAGGGTTCTGAAGATGGAAAGGATTGCTCTTGCATCTGATCAGTCTGTCACTGGACTTGATCGAGTTGCTGCTGCATGAGATCAGATGCTTGTCCCCTTCCTCTTCCGGCGGGTGGCCGGTTTTGAGGATTTAAAGGGTTTTTCCTTGGAAGAAGATTGGGAGCCATGGCCTTTCAGTGAGAAAGATAGAGAGTTTTTTTGCAGAAGAAAGAACTTAGAAAGTAACAATTTTTCATTTCCTACAGACGACGCCAAACTGATGCTGCACTTTTTGATCAGTGGGGCTCCGCTCTTCGTCGCTTGTCGAACATTCAAAGAAGAAGATCAGAGAGTCACCAGGTTAGCTCTGACGGTAGCCACTCCGATGATAAAGTTAATAAAAAAAGTAAAAGATTGTAATTGAAAGTAATTGAATGACTGTAAATTAAAAAGTGCACCTTAGGGTTCAATTTATAAGCTGCGAATTCTCCTAAGTTGATTATGATTCGACCTTGTAAAAGTAGGGATTTGATTGTCATCATAGAATGGCAGTTACTATGTTGAACACTGCACTCCATGAGAATAGGAACTGAAGGATATCCGTGAACGACAGTTTCCTTGTTACGCACTGTTTCCTTATCTTTAGCTCAATAAGGTACCTAAGGCGGTGACTAGCTCTAGACCTCTTTATGCGAATGCACAGTGTCTTCCGTTCTGGAGATGAGCTTTGGAGCCTATATGTACACGCCTGTTCTGGACGGACAAGCTTTGGTTGTTTTGTGTACACACGTGTCATGTGGAGACTGGTTTGTCACTTTATGGCTTACCAATAGTATATTAAATCAATTGAAAAAATTTATATCTAATCCATTCCTGTTTAAGCTGTGAGGCTTAACCAAACTACCCCCACGATGCCTGTGGTACATTCTATGTTCTCACTCTCCATGTGTTACCATCTCTCACAGTGACATCACATAATTGTGCATTGGAATGTTAAAAAATATTTGTTTTCAAATGTTTAATTATAATAATACACTTGATGTACACTATATCAATTTAATAACATAGTGCGATTAAACTAATTCGATTCTTTGGTAATTTTACTTGAATATATATAATATATATTAATTTAATTTTAAATTATATAAAATTTTGTTAAGTTAAGTTTTATATATTTTAAACTTCACATGTTAATATAATATTTTTTATATAATATATATTAAAAATTATCAAACTGAATCCAATCTGATTTGATAAATAATAAATTTAATTTTGGACTAAAAACTCATTGATCTATTGGATTTTCATATTTGGTCTAATCCAGTAATTTTGTTAATAAATACAATTTTAATTCCTCTTTATTCAATCCATATTTAATGGGGTTTGTGTTTTCGTCTTCATCATTTATCATCTAACTAGATAAATTTTTACTCTGATTTCAATTAATGCAACATGAAAACGAGAAAGGAATTGAACATGTCAAATTTCTTGAAAATCAAGTATAACGGGATTACTCATCCAACAAGAAAAAACTCTCTAAATTTTAAAATTATATGTATTATCAATAAGCTAAATAATAATGACTTAATATATCATATTTCTAAGGTGATAACTGGTTAAAAAGTGCATATTTATTTATTTAACCCTAGATATTCTTGCACTTTTATTATTTTAATTTCTCCAATCTATATGCATTTGCTAGTTAATTCTTATTTTATCTTTTTGCAGAGAAAGCTCGTCAAAGTTGATGATTTAATGGTGGATTTGGAGCAAAAGGAAAATATTGGGCTTTGAAGTGCTAAAAGAAGTGGAAAACAAGTGATTTTGGGTTAGAAGAGAGGCTTGGTCCATATGTAGGTGGACCAGGGCTCATTTTAGCATTATAGGCTCTATTTTGGAGCACTTTAGACTCCCTTTTTGGGCCCCTAATGTCTAATTACGGGATTATTATTTTATTTTCCCAATTCTTATGTTGTAAGGGTATTTTTGGAAAAAGGGGGGATAATATTGTAAGCTAGGGTTTTGGAAAAGAGAGGAGGCCGTCTTAGAGATCTAGAGAGGAAGAGAAGAAGGAAGGAGACAACTCTAAAGAAGAAGATGAAGAATTCCATGGCTATAGTCTCTTCTTCCACTATCATGGGCTAATTTCTCTCATTCCTAGGGTTTAAATGAAACCCTAGTCAAGTAATATTGCTTCTTTGTATTTTATTTTTGGGTTAATTATTTTTGGATGTTGATTGTATAACGTTGGGAATTTTATTAAAGCAATGATCGTATTATTCAGTTTCACGTAATCAATTTCTGTGATTTTGTTTATGTGGTTATACAATAGTAATATGTGTACATACATCAAAACTGTAGAACGAGTCATAACTCAGGGAAAACAAATTGTGACTATGACCTTAGAATTAGCGTAGACAATTTGTGTTGACCAAAGATGATTCGTGCTTAGGGTTTTGGTGCATGATTTTCTTGATGATTGTATTGAGGCTTGTAGCCAAAATACATCTTTTACATCCAAATTTAATGGCCCAAGAATTAATACAATTGAAGCTAGTTACAAGATTAGTGGTGGATTCAACACCCTAAGAATCCTCTTTTAATTTGATTCATCATTAATTCAGTTCAATATTTGCTTTCATTACAATTCTCATTTAATTTTAGAAAAGAAATCAAAAACAATCAATCTTTGTTAATTTCAATTAAAATTAATCTCAACTTTAGTTTTTAAACAATTAACAGTCTCTGTGGATTCGACCCTTACTTCTCTACTATACTAGTAGTTTAGTTTGGTAATTTTATTGATTTCCACGACAGATCAATTTTTGGCGCCATTGCCGGGGACTGTTGAATTGTTAAAAAATTAGTAGTTGATTTTTATTTTAATTCTTTATTTATTTATTTTTTATTTTTATTTTTATTTTTTTTGCTATTATTCTTTTTCTTTGTCTTTGGTGCGCAGCAATCATAAAAAGCTAAAGAGAAGCGGAGTCGATTGGAGCAAACGCGGGTTGATACAAAAAAAGAAGAAAAATTCTACCTGCTTTGCAATCTATCACGGTGAAATCTTTCCTTTCTCTTTGCATTTTATTTTTGCTACAGTTGGTATATTTGATTGGATAGGTTTATTTGTTTTATGTTTGGTCGCCGTTCGTGCAACCCAGACTTAGAGAAATTAGACCTTGAGTTAGAAAGAACCTTGAGAGCTTTTTGTAGTTTGTCCATTAAGTCTGAGGTTTTAGGAAATCCTATTTCTATAGACATGGCTGATAATGGTGGACAACAACAACCACAGCCTCTTAAGGCTCATTTTGTTCCTACAACATATACCAACCCTTCATGTATTCAAATGCCTAATGTAACTGGGCATTATGAAATTAGACCCCAAACCATTCAGATGTTACCATCTTTTTATGGGAAATCAAATGAGGACCCATATCAACATCTGAATGAGTTTTTAGAGCTTTGCACCACTGTCAATGTGCAAAATCTGAGTGAGAATGCTCTTAAGTTAAGGTTGTTCCCTTTTTCATTGAAAGATAGAGCCAAACAATGGCTTGGTTCTTTGCCTACAAATTCCATAACAACTTGCACTCAACTCCAACAAGAGTTTCTAAAAAAATACTTTCCTATAGGCAAAACCAATGATATGAGAAGAGCCATCACAAATTTTACTCAACTCGATGGCGAGTCTTTTCATGAAGCTTGGGAGAGATTTTTGGACCTTCATAGGAAGTGTCCCCATCATGATATCATGCGTTGGCAGTTGGTACAGAGTTTTTATGACGGTATCACTGAACAAAACCGTCAAATGATTGACTCTGCTTGTGGAGGGACTTTCCTCAACAAGAATCAGGATGAGGCATGGAATCTTTTTGAGACCCTTAGTGAGAATTCACAGCACCATGCCTCAGCAAGTCGGAGAGCTCCACCCACCTCCTCTAGTGTCCCTAAAAGAGGTGGCATTTATGAAGTTGGACAAGCTGTAGATGTCCAAGAGCAAGTTGCGGCATTGTCTAGGAAATTAGACCAAGTTTTGGCTAGGGGACAAGTTTCTACTTCTGCTCCTGCCACTCAAGAGGTGTGTGCTTTATGTTCATGCCCAACTCATTATGTGTCAGACTGTCCCTTAGCCCCACAATATCCAGAGTTTGTGGAAGAGCAAGTTAATGCTCTTCAAGGTTTTTCCAAACCGGGTAATGATCCATATTCTAACAATTACAACCCGGGATGGAGAAACCATCCAAATTTTTCTTGGAGGCCTCAAGCCTCAAATCCTCCATTCTCACAAAATTCAAGGCCAAACGTGCCTAATTCTTTTCCATCATCGTCCTACCGTCCTCCTCCTCAACAATATCAACAACCACCTCCTCCCCCTAGAAGTTCAGCTTTTGAGGACAAGGTGTTGAGTGCTTTGCAAGCTTTAGAATCAAATCATCAGTCTAACACTCAATTGCTCCACTCACACACTCAATCCATCTCGAAGCTAGAATCCCAAATGGGACAACTAGCACAAGCTTTGAGTAGAAGAGATGAGGGACGTTTACCAAGTCAACCGGTGAACAACCCTACAGGCCAATATGGGGTAGAGTCTTCCAACCCCAATGATCAATATCATGAGCAAGCTAAGGCCATAACTACTCTTAGGAGTGGGAGAGTGGTAGATAACAAAGTTGAATATAAGGCTGAGGGTGAATTGACAAGTTCTTCTAAAAAGGATGTAGTTGAGAATGACAATTTGCAAAAAGGGGATTCTTCATCCCCAAGTGATCCTTTGAGTATTCCTGTGGCATCCTATGTGCCCAAGGCCCCTTACCCTTCCTGTTTGGCCGACCCTTCTCCTTTTGGGAAAAAGGGTGCAAATATGGAGGAAATGCTTGAGATTTTTAAGCAAGTTAAGATTAACTTGCCACTTCTTGATGCAGTCAAGCAAATTCCTTCCTATGCCAAATTCTTGAAAGACCTTTGCACTCAAAAGAGAAAAGCTAAAACTCATGTGTCAAAGAAGGTCTTTCTGACAGAGCAAGTGAGCTCAATTCTCCAGTACCAAACTGCACCTAAGTTCAAAGATCCTGGAGCCCCCACAATTTCTTGTGTCATAGGTAATCACATTATAGAGAGGGCGCTCCTTGACTTGGGGGCAAGTGTCAATTTATTGCCATACTCTGTCTATAAGCAATTTGGGTTAGGTGAGTTGAAGCCTACGACGGTGTCTTTGCAGTTAGCTGACAGATCCGTCAAGAAACCTCGTGGGATCATTGAGGATGTTTTGGTGAAAGTAGACAAATTCTACTTTCCGGTTGATTTCTTAGTTCTAGACATGGAGCCCGCTCATGACCCTAAGCGTCAAATTCCCGTCATCTTAGGTCGACCCTTCTTAGCTACTGCTAATGCATGTATTAATTGTCGAACTAGAGTGATGGATATTTCTTTTGGGAATATGACTGTGAGGCTCAATGTCTTCAATGCTTCACAACAACCTCCACATGAGGAGGATTGTTTTTCAGTGGATGTGATTAATGGGATAGTTGAGGAATCTCTCCCTCAAATCTTGATTGAGGATCCTTTGGAGAGATATTTGACTTACTTTGATAGTGATGCTTTCGATATTGATGCTTCTATTGAAGAAGTCAATTCATTGCTTGACTGTTCTCCTTTTATAAACTATCCTCCTTGGAAGTCTAGACCGGAACCCCTACCTAATCTTGCGAGCACTCTTGCTCCTCCATCTTTAGAGGTTCCTCCAAAGATTGAGTTGAAGCCACTCCCGGCTACTCCTAAGTATTCATTCTTAGGACCTGATGACACTTTCCCTATTATCATTGCTTCTAATATTCCAAGTGAGCAAGAGTGCCATCTTCTTGAGGTTCTTAGAGAGCACAAGGGTGCTATAGGTTCGTCCCTAGCCGATTTAAAAAGGATTAATCCACCTATTTGTATGCACCATATTCATTTAGAGGAGCTTAGAAATGATGCGTATGAGAGTTCCCGTATTTATAAGGCTTGGACTAAGGCGTTCTATGATTCTCACATTAATCGTAAGTCCTTTGAGCCCGGTCAAAAGATGTGGTTGTTTAACTCTAAGTTACGGTTGTTTCTTGGGAAGTTGCGGTCTAGATGGGATGGTCCATATGAGGTTGTTCAATCTTGGTCTCATGGTACGATAGAAATTTATAACCCTCGGAGTGGCCAAACTTTCAAAGTTAATGGCCAAAGGTTGAAATTGTTTATTGAGGGTGTGGAAGAAGGGAGTTTGATTGAGGAAATTGGTCTTGAAGACCCAGTTTATATTGATTGATGTTTTTCTCCTCTTGCTGTGTCTGGCTGAAGACATTAAACTTAGCTCTTCTTTTGGGAGGAAACCCAATTTTATTTTATTTTATTTTATTTTAGTTTAGTTTATTTTATTTTATTTTATTTTATTTCACTTTATTTTATTTTTGTTTATTTTTGTTGTTTTAATTGAGTTTTCTTTTTATTGTTTGTAGGTGTTTAGTATTTATTTTATTCTTATTGTTTAAAAAAAAAAAAAAGAGGGGTCTCTCTTTAGTCATGTTTGTTTTCTGGACTAAAAAGCTCGAGCAATTTCAGAAAGCTCGAGCATTTTCTCATGTTTTTTTTCCCAAATGTTTCTGCTCCAGAAAGCTCGAGCACTAGCCAAAAAGTTCGAGCACTTTTTCGTCAAAAATTGGTTAATCATTCTGTCCCGAAAAGCTTGAGCACTCCAAGAAAAGCTCGAGCTCTTTTTCTTTCCTCAAAGCCCTTAAGGTGCTGTCCCAAAAAGCTTGAACTTTTCTCAAAAAGCTTGAGCACTTTTAATTCAATTTTTTAAAAAAAAAAAAATCAAAAATTCAAAATTCAAAAGAAAAAAAAAACAAAAAAAAAAAAAACAAAATTGCATAGCAAGCCGTTCTAAATTCACTTCATTCTACTATGGATTTGGTTTAGTTGTTCCTCAGCTTGCACTGGCGCTTATTGGCATATTGATTCGCTTTTTCTAATTTGTTTTGTTATGCCAATATTTAGATTCTATGTCCCTAATGATTTTTATTGTTTGGTTTGTTATTGTAGGGATCCATGTATCACCCAAAAGCTTCAAAAGGCCGTGCAATTGAAGTTTTTCCCCTCTTGAACCAGGTGCACTCCTTCCCTTTACTTCTTTTTGTTCTATTTCATATTATTTGCTGTCATGTCCCCTTGAGGACAAGGTGTCAAATAAGTTGGGGGGAGTTGCTATTATTTTGCCTACTTGAGCTCAATATATTTCGTGATTAAAATTTTATTGTTTTGAGCGTATTCATGTATTTCTGAGCTTGCATGAGAATCATTGTGATAGTTGTGCACTGCTAGTGATTTGTCTTTCCCTAATTTTCATAATTGGAGACAAATTGGGTTGCTACTCTTGTGACTCTATAATTTGATGGTTAGATTGTGAAATTCTAGTATCATGATGGCATTGACTGAGACTTATAACCCATATTATGTAGATTTGAGCTTGAACTTTATTTTGAGGGTTATACAGTTTGCATATCTCCATTCTATCAACTACCATTGTCACATGTCTTAGGTCAGTCAGTTCAGATGTCGGATGACACTTCTTGCCTTTGGGGAATGAAACTAGGCCCTCTTTCTACTTTGAGCCTGTTCATTTGTTTCTTGCATCTTTACATTATTTACCTGATAGGAACTAAGTTGAACCTTCATTATTATATCTTTCTTTTCATAGCCAGTAGCCTCGCTTTGGGTGAAGAAGTTGGATGATTTTTCTTTGAGAAATTGGTGTTGTGAAAGTAGAGAAGTGAAGATGTACATTTTTCTTTTATTGTAATTTTATTCAGTATCAAAAAAAAAAAAAAAAAAAAGAGAAAAAAAAAAGAACAATCAGAAAAAGAACAAAAATATATATATTTCATTGCCTTTTCCTTTTCTTTTTGGTTTGCTCAAGTAAAAAAGTTGTGAGTAGTTTGGGAATGCTTTTATTAGAATTTTGGGAGTAATGTTGCAATGTTCAAAAGAGATGATGAATTGGAAAACTGCAGTTTATTCACTTCAGCTTCTTCGCTTATCACATGAAGATTATTGCTTACTTACCCCTACTTTATCCTTGACCCTGACCTACGTTACAACCAAAAACAAAGACCTAGCTGACCCCGAAGGTGTAGTAGTTAACGATTGAGGATGTGACTATAGTGGTCATGTGGCATTGGGAGTTGATTTTCGTAGTGGTTAGAATTCTCTTTATATTATTCTTGTTGTGCTTTCATTCATGTTTGCATGTGGATCATTTGATTTGTACTCAACAATTATTCTATCCACATGTATGAGAGGATACATATGCACCCCATCTCTGTGAGCTTCATTTGTGAGTGATATCTTTTGGTGAGATTTGGAGTCAAAGTAATGCCTGTTTGAAAAAAAGTTTCATTGCCTAGATATCTTGTTATAGTTGTTGCTTTTATGCATACTGATTCTATCCATTTATGAGCACTTGGAAAATTCACAGATTGTTTTTAGTGACATAATTGTTACTTTGATTCGATTGTAACTCAGTTTTACATTCATTAAGATTCATTTTTATTGATTGTGGAGTATATTGTGTTCAAGTTGGGGGGTGTCGAATTTTGTGGGTAGATTCACTGCAAACCCTCACGAGACTATAACTCGTCCACTAGGGTAACCTAGGGGTTTAAAGCCTTATTGCATATGGTAAATGCAATCGTGTATCCCACGAAAGAGGATTTAGTTAGTTGTATTGTGTCTCTTGTTTCCTTGGCTTTGCTCGAGGACTAGCAAAGTGTAAGTTGGGGGGTGTGATAACTGGTTAAAAAGTGCATATTTATTTATTTAACCCTAGATATTCTTGCACTTTTATTATTTTAATTTCTCCAATCTATATGCATTTGCTAGTTAATTCTTATTTTATCTTTTTGCAGAGAAAGCTCGTCAAAGTTGATGATTTAATGGTGGATTTGGAGCAAAAGGAAAATATTGGGCTTTGATGTGCTAAAAGAAGTGGAAAACAAGTGATTTTGGGTTAGAAGAGAGGCTTGGTCCATATGTAGGTGGACCAGGGCTCATTTTAGCATTATAGGCTCTATTTTGGAGCACTTTAGACTCCCTTTTTGGGCCCCTAATGTCTAATTACGGGATTATTATTTTATTTTCCCAATTCTTATGTTGTAAGGGTATTTTTGGAAAAAGGGGGGATAATATTGTAAGCTAGGGTTTTGGAAAAGAGAGGAGGCCGTCTTAGAGATTTAGAGAGGAAGAGAAGAAGGAAGGAAACAACTCTAAAGAAGAAGATGAAGAATTCCATGGCTATAGTCTCCTCTTCCACTATCATGGGCTAATTTCTCTCATTCCTAGGGTTTAGATGAAACCCTAGTCAAGTAATATTGCTTCTTTGTATTTTATTTTTGGGTTAATTATTTTTGGATGTTGATTGTATAACGTTGGGATTTTATTAAAGCAATGATCGTATTATTCAGTTTCACGTAATCAATTTCTGTGATTTTGTTTATGTGGTTATACAATAGTAATATGTGTACATACATCAAAACTGTAGAACGAGTCATAACTCAGGGAAAACAAATTGTGACTATGACCTTAGAATTAGCGTAGACAATTTGTGTTGACCAAAGATGATTCGTGCTTAGGGTTTTGGTGCATGATTTTCTTGATGATTGTATTGAGGCTTGTAGCCAAAATACATCTTTTACATCCAAATTTAATGGCCCAAGAATTAATACAATTGAAGCTAGTTACAAGATTAGTGGTGGATTCAACACCCTAGGAATCCTCTTTTAATTTGATTCATCATTAATTCAGTTCAATATTTGCTTTCATTACAATTCTCATTTAATTTTAGAAAAGAAATCAAAAACAATCAATCTTTGTTAATTTCAATTAAAATTAATCTCAACTTTAGTTTTTAAACAATTAACAGTCTCTGTGGGTTCGACCCTTATTTCTCTACTATACTAGTAGTTTAGTTTGGTAATTTTATTGATTTCCACGACAGATCATAAGGCTAAAGAGTACTAATCTAGATAAGAAACTACTAATTTCTTTAACTAATCTAATTATAAAACTACTAATTTCTTATACTTGGTAATACTAGTCTAAACAAAATTAGGAAACCAAAATATCCCAAAAGGGTCCAAAAATTGTGTCAAAATTGGTGGAAAACCCACACATTGCTCATTTTTTGGGTTGCATTGGGTCGTATTGAGTCATCAAAGACCTACCACTTTTTCTACATCAGATATGATAAAAGACACTTGTATTGATGCTACTATAGATCAATTAAAATGTCTTTCTTTTTTTTTTTTTTTGAAAAATATAAAGAAAATGGATTAACATATGTTATGATTTCAGTAAAAGAGATTATTGCTGAAATGGAAATAGAACCTATATTTTGCAAAAAGAAAAAGTTTGACAAAAAGGCTAATGATGAGATAACATTAGCTAAAAAATTATTTAGAATTGATTATTATAGGATTAATTACACTTTCGTATCTTGAAGTTTTGTCCTGATTTTAAGTTTATTTCATTTCAATTGATGCCAATTTCAAACGGTCGTTAATGACCGTGCCAAATTGATTACATTTTAATACCTTATAATTTCATATGAGTTTTAAAATAGTATCCTATAATTGTATACAAATTTCAAATAAGGCCCTAATTTTATACGAGTTTCAAATGAAACCCTATAATTTTAATGCATAAATGGTTGTCATTAAAAATTTGAGGCGGCTGTTAACGACCATTTGCAATTGGTCTCAATTGAAATGAAATTAAAAATTGAGGGACTGAATTGTTACAATTGATAATCAAGGGCCTTATTTGAAATCGGGACAAAACTCTAGGGTATTAAAATGTAATTAACCCTAATATATACATAATAGATCAAGTTATTTTTTCAATTCAAAATAGGCTTGAACAATTTCAAACATACGAAAGTATTTTTAAATTTTTATTTTATTTCAAAAGGTTAAAATTACTTAGATGATAGTTTAAAAAAACATTGTCTTGATCTCGAATGTTTCCTAAATCATTAAAAAAAAATTGATATGACAGTTTAGATTTATTTTTAGAATTAAATTTTTAAAAATAAATTTTACAAATAAAAGAAAATTCTCTAATTGGGGTACTAAATTATATTAAAAGACTAGATTGTTTTTTAAATTCATACATTGCTTATAGGCCTCATTTCAAGGGCGGAATAAGAGGATTGGATAAGATAAATATTTTCTTATTTCATATTTAGTGTATTCAATTGACTTAAATAACTATATCTCATGGACTATTTATATCTCATTCACGTAAGATATAATTTATACCAAAAGAGTGGTGATATATGAGTTATTAAATAAGAAAATGATGCAACGCATAGCTCAATATATAGAGAAAGAGATGAAGAGTCAAGTTGAAACATTGAGGCAAGCAAATCCAGTAAACCAAAGACAAAACTCTTTGTACCATTACAATGGATTTGAGGATTACAAACTATAAATTAGGACATTAATCAAAACAAAGGATATATAAAAAGTCGAGTTATGTTGTTTTACATTGTTTATATATGTATAAATATTGAATTATAGAATACGTTGAATGTATTATATATACTATGTCGATGCCCGCGCCATGCGCAGGGATAATATTCAAATTTACTCATTATAAAGTGTCATCTTATGGGATTAGAGATAACAATTACTGCTTGTGCTACCAACTTATATTATATACATAATATAATACAACACACACACACACATATATATATATATAACTTAGATGTGACTAAGTGTTGGAGGTTTCTTGTCAAGTTGGGGGTCGTTCCCCTGGTACCAATAAGTTCATGTTGGCCCCCTGGTACCAATAAGTTCATGTTGGCCTCTTGTGGTACCCGTTCCCCAGAACCAATAAGATCATATTGGCCTTTTGTCAGATGGTAGGTCCATTGTTAACCGAAAAGACAAATAGAGAGAGAAAGAGAGAGCAGCAATGAAGTTTGTTGACTAATGCCCTTTTGATAATTAACCGTGTCAAGTTAGGTAATTATAAAATCTTTCGTCCAAAAACGTAAATTCACCACGATGACCAACCCTTACTTTTTATATGAGTAATATATATTTATATATATATGTTATTATTAATAAAAAGTATCATAGTGGTTTATTTTCTTGATGGGCAACCCAAGATTTTTTACTTATGATTAGATGATTGGGATTGTTTTAGTAGAGATCATTGCAGCTTCCCTCATCACAAACCTCATTATAGCCCTCTTGCTTTGTTAATTGATTGGGTCTTAGGGGTGGGAAAAGAATATGTTGATTAAAGGTAATTAACTATGTTGGTGAATCACTAAGGGCACTATAAATTACTCATTTTTATGTATCTGTATTTTTGGTACTTCGTTTGACAAAATGTATTCCACCATATATCTGGTAGCTCGTATATCACTAAGAGCAGTTTAGAAATAACTCATTTTTATGTATCTGTATTTTTGATACCTCATTTAACAAAACGTGTCCCCACTGTAGAGTTTGAAACGTCAAAAAATGTTAGTGTAGGTACCCTCGCGATCATTGGGATTCATTTGATAGCTTAATTAACTCTTTATGACTCATTTGAAATTAGTCCAGTTTGTCTGTTCATATATTTCGGGGTTCGATTTTCCAAATCAAACTCTGTCATTGAGTCCAAAGTGTCCAAAAATGTTAGAAATGCCTCTTCTTACATTTCAATTGGCCTTTATTATATCACTTTTAGGCTCAAGGGCAAAATAGTAATTTTACTTAAGATTTTAAGGGCTTTAAAATAATTATTAATTATTTTCTTAGGCTGAGCATAATTTCTTCATAATTGTAGGGTTAAACTATAAATATTGAAAGTTTTGGCTCATGGGTTTAGGGCAAAAAAACCTACTGATTTAGTGGCTCAATTAGTGAACCCTTTAAATTTCTCTATGAGTTGACTAGTCTAACCATATAATAAGTGAATTGTTGCTTTAACCTTGATAATCAAATGGTCTAGACCGGTTCACCACACTAGCATTTTTAAAACGCCCAAAACGACATCGTTCCACTTAATACTAAGATCCATTTTTACACGGGTCGACCCAAACCTAATAACGACCAACCCGAGGACCTGGTTCGTATCCACCTTCATCCCTAATCTAGGATTTACTATTGGCAATAAACCTTAGTTTCTTCTCCTTCTATTTTGTGGAGTTTCATACTTCCATTGAAGTCCATTCTAGTTCCAAGCGTTTCCTAGGTGCCTAACTCACACTTTAACATTATTTTCAAGCCTTAAATGTTGTTATGGAGCTCAATCTCGAGCTCCCGTGGCCAACTATAAGTAGTTTTATTTATGGCCTAATTCTCAACCATTTTGTACAAATTATTTTTGGTTGTGTTCCTTATTCAATAGGGTTTCATCCCTCGTTCTTGGAACTGAGCTTGGTGCTTAATTTGGCCATGTTCATTTTTGGAACCTTGATTGCAACTCGTTGGTTCTCTTTGGTCTTTGGGCCATTTTAAATGATTTTTCCTATGTTATGAACCTTGTGGCACGTAGTTTCATTTCCAAGCTTCCAACAATGGCATTTTGGTTCTGTTTTTAGGGTTTCTAGTTCATACAAGTCCATTTTCTTAGTGTATTTTAAATGTATATCTAATTGTATGCATATATAACTCATCAAATAGCATTAAACAATAGGTTTTTTAATTTTGAGTTATAAAGAGAAAGAAACGGATTTGAAGGTTATCTTCCATGGCAGCCTTCTCTCTTTTTCCTTGAGCATCATCTTAAGCTCTAATGGCTTCCAAAAATCCATCTTGAGCTTCTAGTTTGAGTGCTTGCATGGTATGCAATTTATTCCTTTTTCTTTTTTTATCTCTCTTTTTTTGTTTTTTTTAGTTGAGGCTGATAAATACAGAATATTTTGCATGTTGGTATATGTATTGAGAGAGAAACATACACTTATCTAAAGCTGCTCATAAGAGCCAATCAAATTTGGCCACCAAACTTTGACTAAGCCTTAGCTTGACACCTCATCTCACTACATGCACTATATATGATACATATATATTTTAAGTCACTAATGGTACAATAATGGGCTAGTAGCTTAATGGTGAAGGTTTTGACACTTTTTATTTTAGTCTTCAGTTCAAGTCTTGGGCTAGGCTTTTGAGACCATTTTTCCTCAAGTTTTCTTTGTGTATATAATAATGTATTTTAGGTGTTTAATCATCACTCTAAAGCTTTCATTTTAGTCTCTCAAAATACTATTATGATTTTACTATCATCATTGATTAAAGGTCTTATATTTGTATGGTACTAATATTTAGTTTAGTGCATTTGTACACGCTTTTTTCATGATTATTCATGTGTTAATTTATTGATTAGCACTAGTTAGTTTTGTCATCAAATATAGATCTTTGGCATCCAATTTAATGGCTATGGCACACAAATGCCTTATTTCCAAATTTATAGTCTAATTACCTCGAGGAGGTTGCCTATTGTTATTTTAGAAATAGTCTCCAATGATAATCATCATTAGTCTTAATTATCTAATAATATTCAGTCATCAGGATGTTACAAATATGTGCTACAACCAAGAGGCACTACCAAAAGTATATATCAAAAGCACGAATATTTGTTAGGCATGAAACATATTTAGAGTATTTGGATTGTCTGTAAGAGTGACAAAATTTGTGTAAAACAACTCCGAATGAATATGTATACATTTGGTATCTTGTGTGAACTCCTTCGCACGGAAGGTATGTTAAAAGGAAATAGAGAGGTCAAGATTGAGATACAAGTGGCAATTTTCTTACATATACTAATACATCATGTCAAGAATCATCTGATTAAATTTTGATTTCAAAGGTTAGGGAAGATGATTAGTAGATACTTTAATGTTGTTCTAAATGCAGTCATGCAGTTGCAAGGTCATTTACTTATATTTTTTTTATCTTGTACAAAATAAATGCATTAATGAGAGATGAAAATGGTTTAAGGTATATTAGTATTTTTAATTGATTTAGTTTATTACAATAGATTTGTACTTTAGGAATAATAATTGATTTAATTTATATAGAATTGCTTTAGTACGTTAGATGGGACATAAACTAAGGTGAATGTGCTAGAGGTTTATTAGCCAAGATACCGAACAAGAAAGGAGATATTGAAACCAATATGTTGGGAGTATGTTCACATGATATGAAATTCATATATGTATTTCCAAGATGGGAGGGATCGACAATAGATTCGAGGTTACTAAAAGATGCAACTAGTAGGAGAAATTGATTAATGATCCCTACTAGTAAGCCTTGTTTAGTTAAAAAAATTTATGCATGATTACTTAGTGTTAATGGTAGTCTTGGAAGAATTATTTCCATATGTTAGGTTATTACCATCTTGTGGATGTTGGGTTTAAGAATGGTGAAGGATTTCTTGCTCCATTTAGATCTACTCAATACCATTTGTCTGAATGGAGGGAAGGATTATAACATCAACCACTTTATAAGAATATTTTAATATGAAGCATTTTGTCGTTAGGAATATCATTAAGAGACATTTTGGGTTACTTAAGCTTCGTTGGGCTATTCTTAAGAATTCATCCTTTGACCCAATCAAAATACAATGTCAGATAATTATAGCTTGTTGTCTATTACACAACCTCATCTGATTGGAGGTGCCTGTAGATCCATTGAAGGGGAAATTAAAAGAGATGGAGGAGACAAATATTAGTATGGATGGAGATATAATTATGCATGTTAAATCATCTGAATGGATGGATAAGTTAGCAATAGAAATGTTTGATACATGGAGAGCTAATAAGAGACAAGGATGAGATATTTGTATAATAATTGCTTTTATGTTTCTATTAAATGTTATATTACATTTCCTTTGTTAATAATATTTTCATGTTGATGTTTGAAAATATTTTTACATTAATTTCATATGTTGCGAATATGTTAATTTAGCTAGATGGAACATATTGTATTTCCTATGAAAATTGTGATGTGTGAATATATTTATCCATATTATATTGTTGAAATCACCTTTAATGGCACCTATTGTAACATTTCGGCTCAATTAAGTGGAGCAATTAAGGATAATGATGGTTATCATAAAATAATTTGCTTAATAATTATGGGTAATTCTACTTGAAAACTAATAGTCCATAAATATGGATACAAATGTACAAATGAGATCTATTAGCTATGAGCCGGAGATAATCAATTTTATGGCAAAGGTCGTAACTTGATAAAGAATTACGATTGGCGTTAATCGAAGATTAACACATGAATAATTTTGGAAGATATATGAATAAAATATGCTTAATCAATAAGTTTTACAAAAATTATAAGAGACTTTTGTGAGATTTAAAATGTAAAGTTTGGAATTAATAAAATACTTTAAAATGCAATATGATGCATGTGTAAAGGATAAAGAGAGAGAAAAGGGCTTAAAAAGGATCCACCAAGTTTTGAACCTTGCACCTTGTGCAAGAAAATGATAAGCTCCCAAAAAGTTACCAACTAAACTACCAGCACTTTTGGGCTATAATACCCACTTAAAATGCATCTATATAATAAGAAGCATATATGGCTGCATACAAAAGTTGAGGTGTCATCACCCTATTGGACCAAAACCTTAGCCAATCAAAATACATGCAACCACCCTTATGAATACAAAATGCAGCTATAATGTGGAGGAGCCTCGAGATCAAACTTTCGTACATGAGGAGTGTTCAGCTAAAGAGAAAGAGAAAAATCTAAAGAGAGAGGGATGAAATCTAGAGAGAGAAAAAGAATCAAGGAGAGATGTCACGACCCAAAACCCACCCTATGCGGATTAGGGGTTCGTGACCAGGGTCTGCGGCCCGTGGGCCGTTCCCCGTCCAAAAGGATCTAAAAAGCTGGGTAAAGTTTTAACAAAAGCATTTCTTAATCATTAAAATATCTGGTAGCACGGTCAGTTCACCATTTAATGCATGCCCAAAAAGTATAAGTGTTTAAATACAGATCCTTCAAAAACAAAACCAACAAACAGGACCGTGGTGACATGGGAGTATTAAGACCTGACAATATTTAACTTAATACAAAACTCGCCAAAACAGCTACCAGTAATTAGCAGCGTCTAAATCCCTAGAGCGCTTGAGGGTTCCCCGACTTCTTGTTGTCCTGAAAAATTTAAGGGAGGAGGGGTGAGCTAATAGCCCAATAAGTAATTTCCTGGCTTTAACGTGGGTTCGGGTTTGTCCAATGAAATGATAGAACAAGGAATAACAGATAGCCAAATGGGCAATAATGAAGACGTAGCCAGTCACCCAAATGTGCAAAGTATCGACCCGAGGGTCCAAAAGGCATATCCCACAATATAACACAAGAGTCAATAACAAAGCCAATTGAAATTGGGATCTGGCCTATCATGATGTATTGCTGCCACAACAATACGTTAGTCAATCAAAGGTATACCATGCTTGCAACAAAATGATCATTTCACAGGGTATAAAAATATGATCATACAATGGAAACAAGAATAAGTCAACATCGAGTTCAAATAACCCAGATATGCGTGAATCACCCGGGGCCCGGCATACCCCACTAAAATGCACACTCAGATCCGCCACGGTTCCTCGGGCTCTCTGAAAAGCGTTAGAGCTCTTTTTAATACAGGTCCCGTAGGACACAACAGACCCTAATGGGTCTTTTCCCCCACGCAATCTGTGAATGGATGGGTCATTGTGACTGAGCACAACCCCGAGTACATACCAAACATCATGACCAACAAAATCCCACACAAGATGTACAATCATACCAAACATTTGATATCACAAACAACAAAACACGAAGTGTGTGGAATCAGTAGAATGTATCTCAGGACTAGGTCATAGTACGATAGTACAATAATATTCAAATATCACTGATCGATCTCAAAATGATGTAAGCAAGCAAGTCAAATCCAAAATCAGGTAAACTGATATCTACAAGTCGATTGGCTCAAATCAAGTGCATCAGGTAGTAATGGAGTACAAATTGGCAGCATATGAAAAATAACGTGACTGGCTGGGAATAACCCATATTAAAGCGTCAGAATTACTTACCTCAAAAATGACTCTCAGTAGTTCAACTAATTAAAGTCTCCTTCCCTTTTTCTTTTGACGTGCCTGTCAATTGAAAATAACTCAGTCTATAACTGTAATCGAACCATACTCGATATTCAAATTGCTAATCTTGGCTATCGGTATCTCGATTACTAATTTAGATGTCGTCATTGTATCCGGAACGTCGAATAAAATAAGTTTAGGCTTTTACGGATCTTAAATCGGACGTCCGGATTGAAAAGGGCAAAACTGTCATTTTGCACTTTATGTGTATTTTATCCTCGGGGCCTCTTTTCATAATTTTGACTTCACCATTAGTTTCAGAAGGCTTGAGATAATAAAAATCGACTATTTATTTGCCTCATTTGGACTTCATTAGACTCATTTTGAATTAGGGGCATTTTTGAAAGAAATTAATATTTTATTAATTTTCTGGTTTGGGCAACAGTGGCATTTCCTCAAAGTTTTGGGGCCGGTTTGCAATTTCCCAGAGTTACGGTCTGAACCGACTGGTTCAGAGTTAAAAACCCTAAACCGGTTTGAACCCCAACTGAACCGACCGGTTCAATTTAAAACTTAAAATTTAACCATAACACGACACGTGTCACTACCCTTTTAAATCCGGTCGGATCCCGACCCGATCCAGACCCGGACCCGGTCCCGTTTTGACTCGACATGGCCCCCGACTTTCCGGTGGTCTTCTCCGGTCGCCCCTTTCAATTCCGATCACCGGAATCTCAGCCAACCCACTGTTTTACACCATTTTGAAGCCCAAAATTCACTGTTTTCATATCAAATCATTTCTAGAATCTCAAGCATCATTCTTAAACTGGTTTTGGCTTGATTGGACATGATTTTTCGACACTCATAGTCGGTTTTTCGGCGTTGCACCGGCAAGAGAATAATCAGCCATAGAATGGCCATTTCTCAACCGTTTTAGATGGTTCAAATTCCGTCGGGTTCCTAATGAACTTGGCTACCCATTTTAAGTCCTAAAATCGTGATCAAATGGACCTACCAAAATCTGCCATTGTTGACCGAAGCTAGATTTTCTAGTTTTTGGTTTTCTTTCACGTTTTTGTATATCTAGTTCTAACATGCATCTATGATAGAGTAAGAGAAAGAATTTAACACTGATTCATACCTATTTTGCACAGCTCCTCCAACTGCTTCAAATTGATTTTTCTTTCTCTCTCTACTGCTCTCTCTCTCTCTCTAAAATTTGCTTCTGGTTCTAGCTTTTTTTTCTCCCCGTGCTCACTGCCCCCGAACTCTGCTTCTCTTTTCTCTCTCTGATTTCCTCACTCCCACACAAGAATATGTATCTACACTTTTATATAATATATACTTATATTTCTTGCCCCAACCACACTCAACCAAGCATGGCTGACCATACTCCCCACCATGCTTTTTGATTTCTCCCATACCCCTCTCCATACCTATAGATTTAGGTTAGGTGGGGTAGTTATGATATATTGATTTTATATATAGATATATATATATCCTATATTATAATAATGTATAAATACATAATATATATATATATCTTCGTATATACGATTTTCTGAGTTTATACACATACTCTGATTATTTTTGTGAGATAGTGCAAATTGATATTCATAAAATATAGGATTAAACAGCTCCAAGTACAATTGACATAATATTGCCCTACCCGACTACCTCGATATTCGTGTCATTTTGGGTCGGGGTATTACAAGAGAGAGATGGAAGAACTTCAATACTACGTACATGTACACCTAGGCATGAAGAGAGGACATGCACGAACAAAGGGGAGGGTCTGAAGCAAGCAAAAACCAAAGAGATAGAGACACAAACAGAGAACAGCCATGAAATAAGTAAGTTTCTTTCACTAGAAAATTTTGTCCATTCTTTTAGTTTCATCTAATTTAACTTACATGCAAGTGTTTAAAATTGAAAATGGAAGGAAATAAGAACTGATTAGGCTTGGAGACCATAGAACTCGAGATACCTGAAATTATGAAAAACTAAATTTTGAACCCAACTATGATAAAGCTTAAGATGGACCATAAGGCGTGAAAGAACATAAAAAATGGAGTACACTACAACTTGAAAGCAACAAAAATGGTCAAGAGACCATGGAGATAATCGGAGTTGCATGTATGGTTGAATAATCTAGGTGAGCAAGTTTTTGGTTGTTTTACTTGGTTTTATAAATGGGAAAACCTTCCCTAAGGTGCCAGAAGTTGAATAGAGGAAAAACGGGGTGAAAAGAGGGGCTTAAACGTGTCGAAATAGGGAAGAAAGATGTTGCCGAAAAGTCAGCCCTCGTCAGAGCCCAACTATAACTCGTTATTTCATGGCCATGAACCAATCAAATCTAAAAACCAACATTAGATATGGAACCCTCAAAGGAAAGCAGTTCGAATACCATTGGTTTTGTCGCCAAAAAAATAATCTTCAAAGTTTGCCGTCGCTGAAAAATGCAATCGGCGCCGGCAGGCTTTTATTTACCAAGGCAACGGTTGACCGGGTCAATCAACGGGTCAGACGAGTCGAGTTCGAGTCATCCCGGCTCGGACGCGGTTAAGGGTTATCGAAACATTGTCATTTGAAACCTTGGTTATGTTTAAATAAATTGGATTGTGACCGTTTGGAAGCAAGGATAGAAAATTTGAAATTGAGAATAGGGTTAACCCTATTCCCAATTTAATAAACCTTTGAATTGTAATCTTGGAATAGAAGCTAAATTAATTCCAAATCAGTATATAAAAAAAATTGCTAAACAGTAAAGAAAACAAATTCCAGAAAGGTAGACAAATTTATAGAAATTATAGAAGGACCCAGAAAATTAATTAAAAATTAATTTTAAATTCTTTTAAATTATGAAAAAATTACTAAAATTCCCTTATGCCAAAAATATGCCAAATGAAGGCCAATTAAAATGAAAAAAGAGTCTAACCAAATATTTTTAGACATTTTGGACTCAATGGCTACGTCCAATTTGAGAAATTAGATCTCAAAAAACATGAACGGACAAACTGAGATAATTATAATTATGTCCTAATGGTTAATTATGCGATCAATTAAACCCCGATGATTATGAAAATAATTGTCTTAACATTTTTGGGCATTCTGGACCCAATGGTAGGATCAATTTTATGAAACGAAGTCTCAAAAATATAGACACGTAAAATATCATAATTACCATTATGCCCTTAGTGATCCAAAAGCTAGTTAAATGTCAGAAATAGCATATTCTGACTTTCTTTGACACTCCGGACTCAATGGTAGAGTCAATTTTAGCAAACGAAGTACCAAAAAATAGGACACATTAAAGTGTAAAATTATAAAAATGCCCCTAGGCTTAATATAAGTCACATATATGAAAATTAAGATCCGAAAATACCTAAATTGATTATCTCCAATATTTTGGACTTGACAATGATGTCCTTTTGAGAAAAATAAGTCCTTAAGACTTAATGAAATTACTAGAAAAGTATCAATGAAACTAAAAGGTCTACGTAAATATTATAAAGACCACCTGAACTCAAAAATGAAGTCTGAATACGTAAATTGTGTACGGAGAAATATGAGACATTAAAATTATAAATTACCACTATGCCCTTGAAGGACCAAATAAGCTATAAAGCATTAAGAATCTTAAATTGAGAATTTGAGGATCTCTTAATCAATTAGACTAAGTTCAAAAGAAATTAAAACGCTGAATAAAGATGCTTGGAATTAGAATGAATACTAATTCAATATACAATGTATTTTTTATCCATGGTTATAGGATCACCAAACGATGAAAAATGAAAAGAAAGTTATGAGATAGCTACTATGGTATTAGTATGGGAATGAAATGCTAAGAACCTAATGTAAGTAAGCCCGAACTCTAATATGTGAATTTCTACTCTGCCAATGTGGCCTACTTGTATAGCATTTAATCATTTTTTCTTGAAATTGTGCATCAGTAATTACTTTGAGTCCACAACGTATTGCTTACTGTGATTTTTCATTTTGTGATTCGTTAAGATCCTATTTGTTGTGAATATCTATAAGTCCTTTGACTCCTTGGCTATAGTTGTCTTTGTGTTCATTGCGATCTTTTTTGTTGTGGATGTTTGTAACTTATGTACATGCACATACCTTGTGGAATCCTTTTACTAATAACATTATTTTTGAGTACTCAGGATTGTGTTTGTCACAACACCCATCTTGACTTTTTAGATGCTGATGACCTACGAGTCGATGTTTGGGAATGATACCCAACACGTCCTATTGAGAAAATTTTAATATGATGATAAGATCTCTTAATGCCATTTAGGAGAACTTATAGATGAGTGGTAGACCTGGATAAGTGTTGTGATAGCATCTATTTGACTCAAGTTGTATACGTTTAATTCCACACCATTTTTTGATTTGATGATGCTATCTTTGAATGATAAATACGCCTATGAAACTTATCTTTTGTATTCAATTTGAACCCCTTTGATTTGAGCAGATAAATATCATATGTTAATAAATTTGTGTTTGTTGACTTACTTAGTCATTCTTATCATATTTGTGAACCCCTTTTGAATTATGTTATTCTGGCCTGATGGCTGATCCCTTTGAGCTTGAAATCCTGTGATTATTTTCTTGTTAGACACCTTTGTTTAACTCATAGTAGAGTGAAGGATTTACTTATTGAGCTAAGTGAGCTCACCCCAACACAATATGGAAGGAAAGACAATGATGATGACTAATGGAGCTAGTGATATGCTTGTGGGTAGCTTTGACGATGGATAGCTCCGAGTCGTAATTTGAATATATATCCTATAAGGTTAATGTTAATGTTAATTTTAGATATTATGATATAGTGACACTAGAAATGTTATTATACTTGAATGGTGATTCATTGTGATGAGAATTATACTTGGAGATAATCTTATTGATGATTGTTAAAGTTTGATTTAGATATCAAATAAGTTGCATATGAGTAGCTTCCGCACTTGATAAAATAAAAGAAAGTTTTTTATTGTCTTGTGTGATTCATTTGATTTTGTATGACCTATCTGAGTGACAGTGTCGGTCAACAATCTCTAATCCACATAGGGTGGGTTTCGGGTTGTGACACCTATTATTTCATTGTGATATTAACATGTATCATAAATAACGTTATCAAAAATAGTTTTTCATTTACAGGGGTGAGAAGTGGCAGTTCCAAAGGAAAAAAAAACAGGAATCAATGATTCTGGATTAAGGCAGAACTAGATGCATTACTTAAAATATTAGTGGAATTAGTTATAAATGGATGGCATTGTGAGAATGGCACATTTAAGTCCGAATATACAACCCTAATATAAAAGAAACTAGAAAAGAAATGGCTTAGTAGTTATATAAAATCAAACCCTCATATTGAATCTAAAATGAAAGTACTAAAAAAAGTTATAATACAATAACTGACATGCTTGAGAAGTCTGGCTTTGGATGGAATGATCATTTAAAAGGTATTATATTTGATTCAGATGAGGTCTAAGAGACTTACTTAAAGGTATTTAAATTTTTCTAATTTATTATTATTGTTTAAGTTATGTAACCTTATTACTTTATGTTATTACAGAAAGATCTTGATGCCAAGTTATTCAAGAACAAATCATTTCCAATGTATGAGAAGTTAGGATGCATATTTGGGAAGGATCGAGCAAATGGTAAGGCAGCAGAGGCTCTAGTTGATGTCGTTGAAGAGCTAGATGCTTAGAAAACTGATATCATTAGCTTAGATAATATTGATATATCAACTTTAGTGAGTCAACCTTATTAGCAAAGGAAAATTCTCAACAATTTCATAGAAAAATGAAATGGGCTGGAAACACATTTTCATACACTTTGAAAGATCTTGGTAGTATGTTTGTCCAAAGAATAGATATTGTAGCTGAAAGGATCAGTCAAGTAACTAATCTATCAAATGATAGAAAAAAAGTGATGGATGAGCTCAACAAGATGCAATATCTAACTTCAAGGGATCATGTTCTTATTAAACGAAAGATTGTAGGGCATTCTGATTATGTGGATATTTTTCTTAGTAGTTCAGATATAAATAAAGAATAGTTTGTTGTTGTGCACTTGAGAAGGTTGTTGAGTAGGGTGGTTCCATAGCTCTCTAATTTCATATGGTAGGTTTTGTCTTCTCTTGTCATTTTTTTAATTGATTGGGTGACTTTTTTGTTTTTGGTATGTTTGTGATAAAAATTGTGAGTTTGATTTTTTGTATAGATCTTTGTGAGATAGATATTTACTGGTATTAATAGAATTTTTATTACCATCTGGGGGTGTGGCTGAGCGGTAAAGATGTTGAGGATAAAATTCAAGCATCTCAAGTTCGAGTCCTGTCTTCGCCAATTGTTGGCAGCTAGACATGAAAGGGTGGGCCTAGCTGTTACAGGAAATAAGACTTAGTCTGATGTGCGTAAACTGGCTCAGGATACCCCCTAACCGACCATAAAAAAAAATAAAACTTTTATTACTCCCTCCTTCGTCTTATTTTAAGAGTCCTTTATTCCATTTTGGACTGTCCCATTTTAAGAGTTTCATTTGAAAAGTCAACGTACTTTTAACATATGAATTTCTAAAACTACCCTTTATTACACCTAATGTGAATATGATTTACAATTAAATGAGGACAATATGAGAAATTTAAATAGTTTCAAAATAATATAATAATACTTCTTAAAAAGTTAGAATTCCCAAATGAGACTTTCATTTTGGGGCGGACGGAGTATATGTTTACATGTCACCCCCCTAACCGATCCATAAAAAAAATTAGAACTTTTATTATATGTTTACATGTCACGTATTTTTCATGTACAATTTATTTGTGTATTATATTTGTTGGTATAAATATTGGATAGCTAATGTAAAAATATATTATAATTGTGATTATAGTTATTGAATTTTGCAAATGATTTGTGAGCAAAATTTTAATTTTGGATACCTGATATGCATATATGTGAATTTTTTTTTAAATGACTTTAGAAAAATAGTTTTTGAGAACCTTGAGAAAAACATTACGTGGAAAAATAAAAATAAAAAATAGTTAAATCCGAACCTTATATCCAATAGTTACACAAACATGAGATAGGGATATAACATTATATTCAAGCCTTTCATTCAGAATAGTTTCAAACACTGGATTTGAATATTCAATATGCTACAAGATTTTATTTGATATCCCATCTAATTATATTCTATCTAATCTCGCCTTTTTATTTGATCGTCCAAACAAAACTTGTAGCATATTATTGATAATACTTGTAGCAATTGTTTCTTCAGGAAAGAGTTTTTCCAAATTTAAATTGATAAAATCCTATCTAAGATCAAGTATGTCACAAGAACAATTATGTGGATTAGCCATACTATCAATTGAAAAGGATATATTGGCAAAACTTGAATACAAAAACTTAATTAATAATTTTTCATCTCAAAAAATAAGAAGAATAAATTTTAAATAATTTATATTGATATCAAAAAATAAAAAGGCATCATTAAATATGAAAGTTCAAATTTAAAATTGTCGTTTTAGGTCCTAAAATGTCTTGAGTTGGCTGGGATATGATAGTATCACATTATTTTGGACACAAATTTGAGATAGAGATTTGAAAAATATAATGTCATTGATTTTCAAAATGAGTAATACTAAATTTTTTTATCAAAAATATTTACGCAAATGAATTAGAACTCCCTTGTATAAATTATTTTAATAAAAAATTTTAATCAACATAACATTATTCTCTCAAAATTGGCTTATATTCTCTGTAACAACTTTTGAGTTATTTTTTAAGAAACAAAGAATAATAAATATTTAGTGAATGTTTAATGGCTTGGGGTCGAGTGGGCCCCTGTCACTCTTTTTACTAGGACCGGCAAATGATAAATAGGTTGAACTCTGACCGGTAATTAAATGAGTTAAAAACCAGTTAAGTCAAATGGATTCAATACGTTTACTAGTTTTTTTTTTTATAAATAAAAAATTACTGCAACATTATTTTGGAGTAAACTTTGAAACGTAAAATATAAAAAAAAAAAAAAATGCCTTTATTCAGAAATCTCATTCCTAATTACCAACAAGAAATTTTACTCCTAATCTATTGCAATAAAAAATGCCTTTGAGAAGAGAAATAGTAGATCTGACAAAATGAGCGAGCTGGGTAAGAAACAAGTTTAGGTGAATTAAAAACGAGCCATGTCAAAACAAGTTAAACCCACAACTAACTGGGTCATATAAGGTCAGGTCACATATGGACTGAGTCAACCCGCATTTGATCCACTATTTTTTTCTTTTTTGAAAAAAAAAATGCACTTCAATTGCCACCCATTAACTCATTGCAGTATTTAATTCATTTTTCTCCAACTTAATCTCTGAAAATTTATGCTGGAATTAAGTATCTTGATGAACAAAGATTATTTTTCAAACGACTGAAAGAAAAAGAATCATGTAAAGCCACATCCCAAAGATGAAACAGAAAAACTCTACACTCTTAATGATTGGTAGCCCATTATTCCTAATCTCCTTAATAATATTAGAAGCATATTTGTCACAAAAAAGAAAGATTAAGCATCCTGATTAAGTTGGAATGATCGATATCCGCTGTAATGCAATGCTCTTGAAGTCCTTAGAGGCTGCGAAGTTAATTGCTTGCAAACATGTTGGGATAAATTTTGAAGTAGAGTTTAAAAAAAAAATTTATTATTTTTCAGTTTGGTGTTATTTTTAACTTATTTAAAATATTAGGGTTGTTTTTAAAATCGTCTTTCTAAAATATGTTTTCTATTTTCTAAAATTATTTTTCAAAAAAAAGCTTTCAAAAACGTCTTTCAGAAAGAAGCTTTGAAATAATTTTTTTTTTAAGAAATCGTCTTTCAAAAAGACGCTTTTGAAAGTGTCTTTCGAAAGACGATTTCCAACAAATATTTTTTTTTTGTTAAAATCGTCTTTTGAAAAGATGCTTTTGAAATCGTCCTTCTAAAAGATGATTTCAAACAATTTTTTTATTTTTTTTTTAAATCGCCTAAATCAGGGTCAGAGCCCACATCATTTGTTAAAAACTTAACAAGAAGAGAAAAGTCTATTACAAAGAATAGCTTCTTGTTCAAAAGGTAAAAAAAAAAGAAAAAATACAGATTTGATTAATTGATTACTAGAAGCTCACATACACACATGCAAGAAGAAGGGAAAAGAACTAAAAGAAATAATCATATGCTTGTTGACATGATTGAATATACAAAAGCTGCCTGCTAGTCTACTAGTAAAGTCTAGAGGACATAACCCTGACCTGAATTCAGATTTTCCTAAGAGCTTGAACAACTATCCACCCCTTCTAACTACTAAAAAGACTGCTACTCATCTAAGAAAATGGTGTAAAAATATCCATTGGAGAAGAAAAGGAAATTACTTTGAATACATAAATAAACTTTTGATTACTAGAGAAGTCCCTTGAGTCCTTAAGATTTACCACCTGTTACAGAAGATTTAATAAACAATTGATAGATACTAGACAGCAGCTAAAAACAATTTTACAAAATTTTCAATATGACCTGCCATCTTTCATTCGTTGTATAGAGCATAAGGTTGCGCATAATGATGGATGCCATAAGTGATTCCCTGAAAAAAAGAAGAAAAGAAGAGTGACCATAAAAGGTATGCAATGAAATTTACATAATCAACAAACTTAGTCCCAAATAATGCATTTTTGATAGAACTATGCAGAACCTTGGGGTCTAAACACAATCACATTCCTATAATATATTATAATCAGAATGTAAAATGACATCTAAAGAAAAATAATAATAAAAATATATATATATATATCCTTTAACGAACTGGCCCTTCTTCGTGGGCGTTCAAGTTGTTGCTCAAGTTGTGTGACTTGATAAGGACCTACGCTATCTCCATCGTCGTGAACCACTGTCAACCCCTCAACGCCCATGTCATCACCCATCCCACCTATCTCAATTGCTTCTGTGTGCATGGCTAATATAGGATAATCGATGGGAGAGATGCATTGTGGAAGTGTACCGAGTGGCGTGGATCCATGTGAATGTGTAGTGTAGCGGACGGAGACGCAATTGATGATGGAGGGGGAGTTACCGTGGAAGTGTCGTCACGACAACGACGTCTCTCGTATGTTATAATGCCACAACCTCGTCCTTGGGGCACTGGTACTGACTGTGATAGCATTGGATCGCTTGATTTGTGCTCGTTCATGATACGCTGATGAGATTGAATTGCTTCTAGTGCAGAATAACTCAATGTCTGAATATCAGCAAAGGCCTGGTGTGAGTCAACCCCATCGGCACGACCCTCACCAGTTTTTATATGTATTTGCCTGAGGGAACTTGACTGCAAGTAACATAAACAATTAATTATAAGTAAAAATATTATAATATAAAAAACAATATAATAAACATCAACATATCAATTAAATACATACCAATATTTCAAATATGTCGGTTATGGGTTCAAATCCAACCGATGGCCTGCTACCGGTTGGGCCAATAAAGCGATGAGTAATTCGCTGATACCATACGATATATGGATCCATATAGTCAAGCGAGTGATATAATGGGTCAGCATATGCAATATGATCTCGTCATTGTCTCCAAATATCAATGTAAGATCAATGCAAGAAGTCTCAATCATACAATGCTCGCCCTCGACGATCAGTGGCATGAAGGTCTACACCGGTGTCTCGAGAGAATGATGTCTTGGCAAAGTCCAAACTGGCGCATTACCCAATCTGGAAAATGCCACTCAACCGCCTTAAAGCAAATTAGTGATGACACCATTTGCCATATATCATTACCGACAAGGCAGTGTGTAAGTAAAGATATAATGACATCATCAATGTGAGGTTACCATACCATTTATATGCAAAGTAACAAAATTAAGGATAAGTAAATATCAAAATAAATCAACTTAATTTATATAATTTATATTATGAAAATAACCTGATAATCTCGCATTTGGTCTAGCTGGTCCCGATAATAGCGAAGCACATGGATCAGTGTCTCTTGAACAGATAAGGTGGTTCTCAACTTATACCTTAATGGTAATGGCTCATCGCCATCCACATTCTCCCTAAGAACTTGTCTTACAGGTCGGATGTGTATCAACCTCTCTCACGCCCATAACTTTTCAAATAGATTAAAAATATATTAATAAATATTTAATGTAACCAAAAAATTTAAAAACAAACTAAAATGTATTAATATACCTGTAATAAAATAAGTGGGCCACCTATTGCTGAGGCAATAGGCTTTGTAACTTGACACATCTCTCGATAAAGGCATGCAAGGACGGCACTCCCCGAGCTAAAGTTTCCTGCATCCTCTAACTTTCTAAGCAATGGAAGATACATTAATTTCACCTTATTTCATGATTTATCAACGACTAAGGATCCACCAATAAGCTGCAAGATGTAGGCCTTAGCATGCCTACGAATAGTCTCATCATCTGCATCTTCTGCTAACTCTGCAAAATGATTAAGAAACCATCTCATCTTTAGCTGTTATCCATCAAGATCGGACTGCGATAATACAATGCTTAATAAGTCCATGCAAAGCTCCTGGTAAACATTAACAGCAGTGCTAACATCAGAACCTATGACAAGTGCCCCATCTATTGGCAAGCCTAGTAGAATAGCCACGTCTTGCAATGTAATGGTGCACTCGCCTACTGGTTAATGAAAGGTATGTTTTTCTACCCTCCACCTCTCAACCAATGCAGTGATTAAAGCCCAATCAAATTATATAAATCCAACTTGATAAATTCCATTCGACATAAGTAATCCTGAATGCAAATGTCAAGTGGAACAGCTCGTCGTACTAGTCCATCACTCTTACGACAATGAAAATACCATGAATCCTACAATTCAACATAATGAATAAATAAAAGTTTTATAATTTAACAGAAATTAAAAATACGTGTAATCGATATGATGTAACTTCAAATTTGCCCCTCCCATATACAAGATGATCGATGCATGTATAAAATAGATCCATCTACATGCCCGGGATGTATAAAAGATGGTGCATCCATCTATTTTTTATAGCTTTAATATAAGAAATGAATGTCTTCATGTAAACATCAAAAAATTATAATTAATGTGTTATGAGTGGCTGCCAATATAAGTAATTTTTCTTTCTCCAAGGATAAATGATTAAAATTTTCAATTACAATATCATATTCTCATGCAAATGAAAACCACAGGAAGTAAAAAACTTTGCACTCAAAATTATCGTTGCTTACAACAACAAAAAAAGCTGATAGAATAGCTATTTTTGCAACCATAAAATCAGTTTCTCGTATGTTGTTGATTCTTCATTGGATAAGTTCTTCTATCATGCCCCACTACCCTACAAAACCCACATTGTTTTGGCTAACGACCTTCCCCTATGTCCATCTCATTTCGAATTCGTGTAGATTATGGACGACCCTTAAATCTTTTCATAGTAAGATCAGAGCACAGAGTTGGACCAATGGGCTCGTCCCAATAATCCTCATGGTAAAGAAGATGAAATTCAGGTACATATATAGTCATTTATTGTGTCAACTTATAATATTCATTAATATAATTTCATCCATTAACACAAGCCTTTGCAAATAGAGCCCAGGCATGACAACAAGGCATTTTGTAGATGACCCATTTTCCACAAAAACATACATCATGACATGTCAATACTGCATGTGAGCTATATCTGAAGGTTGCATATATACTCATTTTGCTGTTATAAAGATTATGCGTTACCAATCCAAGATCGGTGGACACGTGATCACAAACTTCAACATATGCTTTGGCGAAGCATCAATTATGACAATGAGGAGTCGCTCACATGCAGTATTGACATGTGATGGTGTATGTTCTTGTGAAAAATGAGTCATCTACAAAATGCTATGTTCTCACGCATTGGCTGTCTTTGCAAAGGCTTGTGTTGATGAATGGAATTATATTAATGAATGTTATAAGTTGACATAACAAATGGCTATATATGCACCTGAATTTCATCCTTTTCACCATGAGAATTATTGGGACGAGCCCATTGGTCCAACTCTATGCCCTGATCTTACTATGAAAAGATAAGGGTCGTCCACAATCTACGCGAATTCGAAATGAGATGGACATAGGGAAAGGTCGTAAGCCAAAACAATGTGGGTTTTGTAGGGTAGTGGGGAATGATAGAAGAACTTGTCCAATGAAGTATCAACAACTTATGAGAAACTGACTTTATGGCTACAAAAATACCTATTGTATTAGTTTTTTTTTTTTTTTGTAAGCAACGATAATTTTGGGCCTAAAGTTTTTTACTTCATGTGGTTTTCATTTGCATGGGAACCTGTTATTGTAATTGAAAATTTTAATCATTTGCCCTTGGAGAAAGAAGAATCACATATATTGGCAGCCACTCATAACAGATTAATTATAATTTTTTTATGTTTACATGAAGCCACTCATTTATTATATTAAAGCTATAGAAAATAGATGGAGGCACCAACTTTTATACATCCTGGGCCTGCAGATAGATCTATTATATACATGCAGGACATGCATCGATCATCTCGTATATGAGAGAGGCAGGTTTGATGTTACATCATATCAATTACATGTATTTTTAATTTCTGTTAAATTATAGAACTTTTATTTATTTATTATGTTGAATTGTAGGATTCAAGATATTTTCATTGTCATAGGAGTGATGGACTACTACGATGAGCTGCCCCACTTGACATCCACATCCAGGATTACGTCATACATGCAAGACATGTATTGATCATCTCGTATATGGGAGGGGCAGGTTTGAAGATACATCATATCAATTACACGTATTTTTAATTTCTGTTAAATTATAGAACTTTTATTTATTCATTATGTTGAATTGTAGAATTGTAGAATTCAGGGTATTTTCATTGTCGTAGGAGTGATGGACTACTACGACGAGCTGCCCCACTTGACATCCGCATTCCGGATTACTTACGTCGAACAAGATTTTACAGGATTTATCGAGTTGAATTTATACAACTTGATTGGGCTCTAATCATTGCATTGGTTGAAAGGTGGAGGGTAGAAACACACACATTTCATTTACTAGTAAGCGAGTGCACCATTACATTACAAGATGTGGCTATCCTACTAGGCTTGCCAATAGATGGGGCACCTATCATAGGTTCTGATGTTAGCACTGCTGTTAATGTCTGCTAGGAGCTTGGCAAGGACTTATTGGGCATTGTACCATCTCAGTGCAATCTTGATGAATCACGGCTAAAGATGAGATGGTTTCTTAATCATTTTGCAGAGTTAGCAGAAGATGCAAATGATGAGACCATTCGTAAGCATGCTAGGGCTTACATCTTGCAGCTTATTGGTGGATCCTTATTCGCCGATAAATCAGGGAATAAGATGAAGTTAATGTATCTTCCGTTGCTTAAAAAGTTAGAGGATGCAGGGAACTTTAGCTCGGGGAGTGCCGTCCTTGCATGCCTTTATCGAGAGATGTGTCGAGCTACAAAGCCTACTGCCTCAGCAATAGGTGGCCCACTTATTTTATTACAGGTATATTAATACATTTTAGTTTGTTTTTAAATTTTTTTGTTATATTAAATATTTATTAATATATTTTTAATCTATTTGAAAAATTATAGGCATGGGAGAGGTTGATACACATCCGACCTGAGAGACAAGTTCTTAGGGAGAATGTGGATGGCGATGAGCCATTACCATTAAGGTATAAGTAGAGAACCACCTTATCTGTTCGAGAGACACCAATCCATGTGCTTCGCCATTATCGGGACTAGCTAGACCAAATGCGAGACTATCAGGTTATTTTCACAATATAAATTATATAAATTAAGTTAATCTATTTTGATGTTTATTTATCCTTAATTTTATTTTTGGCATATAGATGGTATGGCAGCCCTACACTGGTGATGTCATTACATCTTTATCTGCATACTGCCTTATCGATAATGATATATGGCGAATGGTGTCACCACTAATTTGCTTTGAGGTGGTTGAGTGGCATTTTTCAAATCTGGTAATGCACCAGTTTGGACTTTGCCAAAACATACCACTTTCTCGAAACACCGGTGCAGACCTTCATGCCACTGATCGTCGAAAGCGAGCCTTGTATGATTGGGACTTCTTACATCGATCCTACATCGATATTTGGAGCCAACGATGAAATCATATTGCATATGCTGACCCATTATATCACTCGTTTGACTATATGGATCCAAATATGGTATGGTCTCGGCGAATTACCTGTCGCTTTATTAGCCCACCCGGTAACAGGCCATTGGTTGGATTTAAACTTGTAACCGACATATTTGAAATATTGGTATGAATTTAATTGATATGTTGATGATTATTATATTGCTTTTTATATTATAATATTTTTTACTTATAATTAATTGTTTATGTTACTTGCAGTCAAGTTCTCTCAGCCAAATACATATAAAAGTTGGTAAGGGTTGTGCCGATCGAGTTGACTCACACTAGGCCTTTGCTGATATTCAGACACTGAGTTATTCTGCCCTAGAAGCAATTCAGTCTCATCAGTGTATCATGGACGAGCACATATCAGGTGACCCAATGCTATCACAGTCAATATCAGTGCCTCGAGGACAAGGTCGTGGCATTATAACATACACGAGATATCGTTGTCGTGACGGCACTTCCACGATATCTCCCCCTCCAGCATCAATTATGTCTCCGTCTGCGTACACTACACGTTCACATGGATCCACGCCACCCGGTACACTTCCACAGTGCATCTCTCCCATTGATTATTCTATACTAGCCATGCACACAGAAGCAATTGAGATAGGTGGGATGGGTGATGACATGGGCGTTGCGGGGTTAACAGTGGTTCACGATGATGGAGATGATGTAGGTCCTTTTCAAGTCACACAACTTGAGCAACAACTTAAACGTCCACGAAGAAGGCCAGTTCATCAAAGAAGACAACCTTGATGTGGGACTTAAATTTATGAGGTAGTATATATATATATATATATATATATATATATATATATATTTCTTTAGATGTCATTATACATTCTGATTATAACATATTATTGGAATGTGATTGTGTTTAGACCCTAAGGTTCTGCATAATTCTATCAAAAAGGCATTATTTGGGACTAAATTTGTTGATTATGTAAATTTCATTGCATACCTCTTATAGTCACTCTTCTTTTTTTCTTTTTTCAGGGAATCACCTTTGGCATCCATCACTATACACAACCTTATGCTCTATTCCATGAATGAAAGATGGCAGGTCATATTGAAAATTTTGTTAAATTGTTTTTAACTGCTCTCTAGTGTCTATCAATTGTTTATTAAATCTTCTGTAACAGGTAATAAATCTTAAAAACGCAAGGGACTTCTCTGGTAATCAAAAGTTTATTTATGTATTCAAAGTAATTTCCTTTTCTTCTCCCGTGGATATTTTTACACCCTTTTCTTAGATGGACAGCAGTCACTTTAGTAGTTAGAAGGGATGGACAGTTGTTCAAGCTCTTAGAAAAATTTGAATTCAAGTTAGGGGTATGTCCTCTAGACTCTACTAGCAGATTAGCAGGCAGCTTTTGTATATTTAATCATGTCAACAAGCATATGATTATTTTCTTTTAGTTCTTTTGCCTTTTTCTTGCATGTGTATATGTGAGCTTCCAGTAATCAATTAATCAAATCTGTATTTTTTCTTTTTTATTTGCTTTTTGAACAAGAAGGTTGTTCTTTGTAATAGACTTTTCTCTTGTTGTTGAGCTTTTAACATATGATGTGGGCTCGGATCCTAATTCAGGCGATTTTAAAAAAATAAAAAAAATTGTTTGAAATCGTCTTTCAGAAAGACAATTTCAAAAGCGTGTTTTCGAAAGACGATTTCAAAAGCGTCTTTTCGAAAGACAATTTTAACAAAAAAAAATTGTTAGAAATCGTATTTCAGAAAGACGTTTTCAAAAGCGTCTTTTTGAAAAACGATTTCTTTAAAAAAAAAATTATTTCAAAGCGTCTTTCTGAAAAACGCTTTTGAAAGCGTTTTTTCAAAAATTGATTTTAGAAAATAGAAAACGTGTTTTAGAAAGACGATTTTAAAAACAACCATAATTCCGTAAATAAGTTAAAAACAACACCAAACTAAAAAATAAGTTTTTTTTTTTTAACTCTACTTCAGAATTTAACCCTGAGATTCCGCCTGCAACCCAAGATTGTTGTTAAAGTCACCTTGATTCTGTTGTGTATAGGAATGGCAACGGAACGAGTTTGGGGCGGGGTGACCCTTGCCCAACCCCGACCCCGTTTATATTTTCCGCCCCCACCCCACCCCGTTTAGAGGTTTACCCCGACCCCATTTATATTCCCCGACTTCATCCCACCTCACCCCGAACCCCGATATATATATTTTTTAAGTAAGTTAAAACTTTTATTTTGATAAGTAAATTATTATTTTTTTGCCAAAATAATTAATATAAAAAAATATATATGAGTGTGATATGAAAAATCTTAAAACTAATTTTATATAATATTATTTATTGTTAAATATAGTGTATATAAAAATAAATAAAAAAACTTAATATATAAACGGAACGGGTTGACCATCTCTCGAATTCGTCCCGACCCCGATGGTGGGTTTTAAAAGCCATACTTCGACCCTGTCCCGATCCCGTTTATGAGCACCTCATACCCGCTCCATTAAGAACGGCACGGGACGGGACGGGACCCGACGGGACAGAGCAAATTGCAATCCCTAATTGTGTACTTGTGGGTAAAAGGTTATCCAAGGCTTCCAAGGTGTACTAGCCCAAACATCCTACTGCTTCAAGCACCATCCATATTGAAATGAAAGCAATCACTAGAAGAAGCCAGGAAACAATTATCTTAATTGTTACCAAAGATTAAGGAGATTGTTCTGTCAATTCTTTTTAAAACCAACCTAGTAGGTGAGAGTAAAACCAAGCTGAAAACCCATCCATCAAACAAGTAAAAACAACTCAACAATATTATATCTTTTCTCATATCTCTAAACATCTTAAACCCATATCTTATTTACCAATTCTACAAAACAAAGTAACCAATAAAAGTATTGTACCTATCAACATTCAACATGTAACATTTTCACATCAAACCCATATATACAAATGCTTCCCTTTCATTTAAAGCTTAAAAAACCCATTAAACAATCCAAAAACTCTACACTCTTAATTAATCGGTAATCTACGCCAGCCCCTAATGGGCACATAGAAGCCCTTCTTCGTTGGTAGAGCAAACAAAAATCTAATCCACATTTATATGAAAAAAATATAACCCTATTAACTAGTCCCAAAAAAAAAAACTGATACATAAATTAAGAACTAAGTATTCTCAGTCATCTACCTTATGGCCGACTAAATTTCCCTATAAATATCAAATCTTAACTGCTACTGATTCTTGAAATTCTTTGACAGTCAAATCTCAACAAAAGAAATACCGTAATGAAAGTGAAAAATGCAAACATTTTGAAACTTCATTAATCCTACGAAAGGTCATTATCCTTTTTTGTTTATAAAACTCATAAAATAGAAAGGGGTGAAACATTAACATCAAAATCACCTAAGTTATGCAGGTCTCCATGAACCCATGCCAAATGAAACAGATCTGTATTGCTAAAAAAACGAAGCCAATGTGCCTTCATTAATGGTGCAGAATTTCAAAGGCATTGATGCGATCTATGAGTTGGGCCTTTACCTGTGACTCGATTAAAATCTCTAAAGATTCAGAAAATGTGAGATTGAGAGAATACCGACGATGCGGGAACGAGAGAGATGATCCATGCCGACAATGCGAGATAGAGAGAGATGACCCGCGTCGTCGATGTGAGACTGAGAGAGATAATACTTGTCGTTGACGATGTGAGACTGGGAAAGGGAGAGAACCTGGGCAGCCGTGAGTGTGAGGGAGGGGCGTGCGAGATTGAAAGCTATGTAACCCTAACTTAACTTCATATCATCGACCCGTTCCCATCATTCTTCAATCCGTTCTGGACCGTTATCAACCCATTTACAACCCTTCAAAGTTGCGAGTTTATTTAACACAACTCATTTATGATCCACCTAAAAAATAATTCAACCTAGCCTGCTAATTACTGAACGGATATAACACTCAACCCAACCTGTTAATTACTGGACAAATATAGAGAGATACATGAATTTGAGCGATATTTTTGGGGCCTAAGAACTAGTTCCACTAGTCACACTTTACTTTTTTTCTCAATTAAAAAAATACTTTTAAGTTTTGCTGATTTCTTTTCCTTTTCCACATTTTCTCAATAACCAATTAGATGATCATCCCTCTCTCTTTCATCAGTCATCCAAGTCTCTCTCTCTCTCTAAAACGTGGAATCTCAAGTCATCAGGACTTTGAGAAAATGGACTATACTGATTAATGGGACCCTATCAAATGACAAATTGACTCAAACATATCAAATCAAAAAAACCATTGTCCTATCCTTCAAAGAAACATTCAACACTCTTCCTATGTTCAAAAAACAAAAAAAAAAAAGGAAAAAAAGGCACATTCAATTCCACCAGTGATGCCTATCAAATTAGGGCTGTAAACTGATCAGATTCGAACCGAATCAGAAGTAATCCTAATCCTATCCGTTTAATATAAAATTCGATCCGATCCGATCTGTTTATCTGACGGATCATTCGAATGTTGATCTGTATTCGAATCTGTTAATAACCGGATTTCCGATCTGTTAATCCTGTCTGATCTGTTTAAAATTATAATACTTTATATGGTTATAAATTTGTATTAAACTAAAATTTGCTATTTAAATAATTATTAAAAATAAAAACTGCACTAACCATAATTAAATAATAAATCAATCATAAAATTATAATAAATAGTTATTTAAAAAATAAAATATAATAAAAAAACTACCATGTCCATAATATTCAAACATATAGATGACAAACTCATTATTCAAATTATTACATAACCAAAGTCCACAGTAGCATTTTCCTATTACAAATTTTCATTACTTTAGCTCCATCCATCCAATCAAGATGCTCAAATTCCTACTGTAGAATCTTCCAAACCTGAAACAAAAAGAATTAAAATAAGTCCCTGCTGTGTAACAAAAATATCAAGGAATGAATTAAGGTTTTAATGCTAAGTCACGGCTCTATTTTCTTTAAGAAATGTATGTGGGCAAAAAAACCTGCACTAAAATATCATAAGAACCTGCACTAGGCAAAAACCTGCACTAAAATATACAAAACTTACACTTAAAATCTGTAAATAACCTGCACTGTAGTAGGCAAAACACTGCACTCAAAAAACTGCAGTACAATACACAAAAAAAATGCACTTCAAAGGTAAAAAAAAAAATCTGCACCAAAATCTAAATCTGAAATGAAAAAAAATAAATTCAGGTTCTTAGATTATTTATATTCCAGAATCCAAATCTGAAACAATTTCACAACAACACTTATTTAGAAATTTTATTTATTTATTTTAGTTGGGTCACCATTATCATCATGCAAGAAATACACTAATAAATCAAAAAAAAAAAAAAAAAAAAAGAAATCTAACCTGAAAATCGCAGCAGAGGGAAGCGGAAGCTGACCAGATCTTGCAAGTATAAGATCTAAGGATTCTGAGCAACGGTTGGACTGATAATAAGAGAAGACTGAATGTTGTCACTGTCGTGGAGTGTGGCAAGAATCGCTAGTGTCACCGACTGAGTATAAGATTTGTGCTTGTCACCGTCACCGATGACTGATCACTGGAGTTGGAGGTTGGAGACTTGAGAGTTGAGAGTAGAAGGGCCAGAGTTGAGAGTTGAGAGTAAAAAGACCGGAGTAGAGCCGCTGGACTGCTGGAGTGACGGAGACTGAATGAGTTCTCTCGGTCTCAGATTTGAGAAATGAAGATTGAGCTGTGTTGCTGTGGGCATTAGGATTTAGGGCTGATCTTTTATATAAAGCTTTGATAACCATTGGATAGACATAGATCAATGGTCCTTATTAATTATATATATATATATATATAAACGGATCGGATTGGATTGTAAACAGATCGGATCAGCCTATATCACATCTAGTTCGTTTATATTTGGGATAATCGGATTCGGATCGGATCTGGTCACGGATCACTATTTCTAAAACCAGATCCGGACTTAGCGGATCGGATCGGGTCGAGTCGCGATCCACTCCATTAACCGCTCTATACCAAACAACCGACTTACCATATATCAATCACTTCATATTTTGACATTCTCATTTGAAAGTTCAGAGTCCCTTTTCAACTTCTCCCGGAAAAACAAAAAGAGAAGAAAGATTGATCAATAGAATCATCATACCAGACTCTCTACTTCATCATCACTAAGAAATCCATTTTCAAGATTGCATCTAAACTGTTCAGTTTCTCAGCGTGGCCTACCACCCCAGCTGTTGTACCATGCTGAGTGGCACCGTTTGGTGTTTGGGAGTAATTGGTTTTGAGTTGAAGGGTTGCTAGGATTTGTTGCTGGAAAGGCAATGATGGTGATGGTACAATAATGATATTTTAATGACTCAAATTTAAACTCAAATTTTATTTAAAACTTAATTCAAAGTTGAGTTTGAGTTTCATGTTCTTTAATAGTCTAACTCAAATTAAGTTTGAGTAATAAATTTGAGTTTACAACATATTTGAGTTTGAGTTTGAGTTTAAATAAAAATACAGTTTGTATGGGTTTGAGTATAGGATTAGAAAAGATATTTTACTCAAACCCAAACTCAAATTTAAATGAATCATTCAGCCATAAGGACAAATGAAAATGCAAAATTATCATCTAATCCAAGTATTTTAGTGCTATAGAACCAAGTCCACGGTTTATCCTTTAGACCAAAAAGTCCTTATAGAGATTACCAAAATGTTGCACCCCTAAATATGAGAACAATCCCTTAAAAGACACAACACAATTTGATTTAAAAAACAAAAGGAAATAAGGGCAAAATTTACAAAATTTCCTATTTTATAGGATAAAAAACAAAATCAAAATTTGTATCACTCAAAAAATACTTATTCTCAAAAAGTATGAATTTTCACTTGGTAACAAATAGATTTAACGTGGGGAAAGAAAAAATACAATGTTACTTTTCTTAAATGGTCAAGAGTTTGAGTTACTTTTCCTAAATATGAGAACAATCCCTTAAACGACACAACACAATTTGATTTAAAAAACAAAAGGAAATAAGGGCAAAATTTACAAAATTTCCTATTTTATAGGATAAAAAACAAAATCAAAATTTGTATCACTCAAAAAACACTTATTCTCAAAAAGTATGAATTTTCACTTGGTAACAAATAGATTTAACGTGGGGAAAGAAAAAATACAATGTTACTTTTCTTAAATGGTCAAGAGTTTGAGTCAGGGTAAAATTTTACATTTTTTACCCTAACTCAATAGGAAACATTAATGATAAGATATGAATGAAAGGTAAAAATTTATTTACCTAAGAAAATTTACATATATGAACGTAAGGTAAAAATTTACTTACCTATAAAAAATTATGCAATTGCAAGAACTATAACTAAAATGCAGAACATAATTACAGTAAAATTCAAAATTTAAAACATAATATGTAAGATAATATTTCAATTAGAGTTCATTGAAAAAAAAATCTAGAAGGAAAATGTTAAATACAAAATAGAAAAGGAAAAAACAAGAATACAAAAAGAAAACAAAGAAAATATCAAAAAATTAATTCAACAAATAATAAAACAAAAAAATCTAAAAACAAAATACCTTCTCTGAACAAAAATGGAATATCAATAGCTTATATAATGAAAATTGAAGGCGACTAATGGTGGTGATACAACATAAAAAAATTCAGTTCAACAAAGAGAGATAATAGTGTATGATGAAAATCCCATTTGATTGATAATAATAATCATATGAAACTAACTTTATATATAGTAATATAATTCAAAATTCAAAAAAAAATCATTCCACATCGAATAAATTTAAAAATCTTACCAAAAATAACTTAAACAAAATTCAAAATTCAAATAGAAAGCAAATCTTTTCATAACAGATAATATTGAAAAAATATTTCCAAAACTAACGATCACCAAATCATTTCAAAAAAAATAAAAACAGTACTAAAAGGGTATCTTAGTAAATAGAAAAATATAAAATTCAATTTTATACAACACTGGTGAACCTACTTATAAATAAGTAATCACTACATGTCCTCTTTATACTAAAATATAACTTGTCGTATATTTATTAATAATTAAATAACTATACTAGATAGTTTATACTAATTATTTGAGTTTGAGTTTGACTTTGAGTAACCATTAAAGATGCCCTAAGGCAAGACAATAAGATAAAGACGAACAACCAAGCTTTTTGCATTAACCCTAAGTCTATAAAAAGTGAAGTTTATATATCCAACCTAATCCAACCCATTAATACATGGATTCAACCAATATTAAGCCCAAGTAATTAGATAGATTCTTTAACCCATCTCATTTTTAACCCGCATATTAAAACAATTTTGCCAAATTCATCAACTCTTCAGTGAGTTCACGGATCTGGGTATCACTTGCCACCCCTACCATCTACTTAAACTAATTTATAATACTTAAACTTCAAAAAATACTCATGAAGTAATATGTTTAATGTATTAAATTATTAGTATTATTTTTTGTAAAGATCAAAATAAACTCGTGTTCTTTACCATAATTTTTTGATGCCAACCCGAAGCAAGTCGAAATTTAACACTATCTTCCGACCCCGACCCCGATCCGACCTGACCCGACCCGACTCGACCCCAACACCGAACCCGAACCCAAACCCAAACCCAAACCCAATCCCAATCCTAAGAGCAACTCCAACGAAGGGTGTTATCCGATGTGCCAAATTCATAACCGCTAAAATGGCACCCCAAACTCAAAATTTTTCACTTCAAAGGGGATGGCATCTACGGTTGTAAAATGGCACCCAACGGTCTAGGGTGCTACTTTTACAAACTTTGGAGAGAGAAAAAGGGGAGGTGCCATTTGACGGTTGACCTATTTCCATTTTTACTGTTACAACAGCTCTATTTCAATAAAGAATTCCATAAATACATGGAGTTTGTGAAGAGAAAACTTATCAACTCCCGAAAAATCACTCTGAAAATTATTCTATAAATTTAGAATGATTTTATTTATTTTACTAATTTTTATAATTAAATAATTTTTATAATTTAGTTAATTATTAGAATTTAAATTAATTTTTTAAATTAAATTAATTTTTATAATTTAATTTAAAAAATTAATTTAAATTAAACCTTTATGAAAACTATATCCGTTAAGTTTAATTATACTTTTTAATAAAAATATTAAAATATTAAAATAACACCTTATTTTGACACCTATTATTAAAATAAATTTATATTTTAAAAATAACATAATACTGTTCAAAGTTATAAATAAATTTTTTTTTGTCATCTACTTTTTGGAGTTGCTCTAACACTATCCATTTTATAAGGAGCGGATTTAACCTTCAAAAACAGAGGCAAATCTCACATACGTCATTCCACCAAAACCCTAATGGCCCTCGTATTCTTATCTCACAAGCAATCGATGATCTTTACCGGAAAATCCTGATACTTTCTGGGAAAATCTTCCGATTAATGGCGTCCTCCTCGAGTTCCGAGTCGACGGTTGAGGAAATGAGGAACTGGCTTGAGCTGCCGCCGGAAGTGATGGCGACGATACTGCAGAGGCTTGGTGCCGTAAACATCCTGACGGTAGCACAGACTGTGTGTACGACGTGGCGTAACATTTGCAAGGACCCTGCTATGTGGAGGACCATAGATATGCAAAATTCAATTGATTACCCGGACATGGAATACGCTCTGGAGAAGATAGCGAAGCACGCTATCGACCGCAGCTGCGGACAGTTGATCGACATCAATATCGGGTATTATTGCACCGATGAGCTCCTTCAGTACATCACCGATCGGTAAAACCCGTCCCTAAATTTCATTTATATTATTTTGGCCCCGGTAATGCTGTTAAATACGTTACTGATCATTAGACGCTGTTTTTGAATTTCAAACATATGTGTTTGTTGAATGTTATTTTCTTATGGGTTTGATTTTAATTGAGTAATTGTTATGTAACGATTAATGAGTATTTTGGCAACGATTTTGTAGTGTTTTTTTCCCTCTCTTGTTATGTAGAAATTTTGTTGGGTACTTTTGCTTGGTTGCTGAGAGAAACAATGTCATTTCAAAGAAAATTAAGGTCTATTTGGTTTAAGAAAAAATATTTTTTTCTCCTTAAAACAATGATCCACGCCAGTCGGGAAGAAATGGTAAAAACTATTGACATAACATTTTCCTATTTGGTTATTCTTTCTTTCTTTTCTTTTTTTAATCCTTTTTTGATTTTGACCTTCTTACCGAGTAAGTATAAAACAAAAAAAAAAAAATTAAGAAAAGGATATTTAAAAATTACATATATAAAATCCCCCTATATGTTTTTAAATCTCACAAAAATGACCCAGTGTTTTAAAAAAAATTATATTGGGCCCAAACGTGTCCAAAATGTATCCAAAAGTGTTTGGGATATGTTCGAAACTCAGAAAAATAAAAAAGGACTATTTTTTCAAGTGTCCAAACGTGTTCGACATTTATAAATAAGTTAAAATAGAGTGTTTATGTTTCATAGTTGATGATGTAGTTTTCTGTCTTCGATAGTTGATGGCCCAAAATTCTTTCGCTGACGTATTCGCGAAGAATAACTGATGGAGGTCCGGTGAAGAATTCTCTGATGATTTAGTTAGTAGTTTGAATAAAGAATAACTAAAAGTTGGTGTAAAGTTTTTGAAGCAAGCGTACCTCTTCTGGTTGAGGTCTTACCCTTTTTATAGATGATGGATATCTTACTATTGAGATCTTTCCAAGAAAGTAGGGATTTGATTTGATTCTTTTGACTTAGTCAATGCTCGCATATTTCTGAATAACTGACTCTCTGTGTGCATACCTCGGCATTGAGCGAAGAAGTCTGGAGGTCATCTTTTTGAACTTGACTGCCATATATCAATTTCACATTGTGAGCTGAGTTCAGGCATACCAGCTACTCCCCCCTCAAGACTTAGATCTTAGGATCTGAGTTTAAGATACCGAGGTCTAAGCTTAGTGTTGTGTTATCCTCTGTGGGGATCTGTTAGTTTGTATTTCGAGGAGCCAACTGTCCCATTGCTTCGTAATCCGTTCTACGCATTTATTGAGCACCGTCACTTCAGATTTCCAAGATAATCATCACTTTTGTCTTTAATGATCATTTTGCACTTTATAAAAGCACTATTTTGCTTTCAAAAGTAAATTTCTGATCCTTTGGTGGTACTAAGGCGATTTCCGATTGAGCTTCCCTATCTCCGGTCAAGGTTTTTTACTTCTGGTGACGGTTTTCAAGTGGATTTAAAGCTTTTTTGACTAGGTCAGAACTGTTTCCTTCTAATTTTCTTTGTTATTCTCCTACATGCTTCTTTTCTTTTAGAAAAAACAAAGCACAAACATGTCGAAAATAGAAGAAGGGAACGTTAGGCCTAGAGTTTCCAATCCAACAGAATCAGAGGGGTCTGATGGGGAGAGTTCAGATTCTCGAGAGGCTAAGAGTGCTGAAGTTTCAGAGACTTTGGATTCTAGAGACCTTGGGGCTTCCCATTTTACTCTCGAAACCCTTGACATACCAAAAGTTACCTACCATATACCTCAGACAGTGTTTTGTAGGGTTCCTGAACCGCATGAGCGCCCTAATACTTTGGGATCCAGAGAGATCTGTGTACAAGGAATGGCTTGAATAAGGGTTTCGGTTCCCATTCCATCCGTTCCTTAGGTGTTTCTTTAGTTTTTATAGGATTTGCCTTGCTGATCTAAATGTTAATGGCTGGAGACAACTAATGGCATTTCTTGTCTTGTCTCTAGAATGTGAGATTGAACCTAACCTTAATTTACTGAGATGTAATATGGATCTTAAGAGGACCTCAGAAGGCCTCTATTACATTTCCTTCCCTACACGGTTCAAGCCCTCGACCACTGTTCCCTTTTCTAACAAGACTTGGAAGAAATTGTTCTTCTCTGTCAAAGGAACTTGGGAAGACGAGAATCATATCGAGATGGATAATGGGGTCATTGCTCGGATTCCAGGCACGCTAGGCGAGACTACATTTTTTTTTTTTTTTGCGAATTACTTGCGCATTGATCTCATGAGATTGACATTTTTTCCTTTCTTTTCTGGTACAACTCTAAATATCCAGGGTTACACAAGGTTAACCAAAGACAGGTAAACAAAACTTTGGAAGATTCTGAAGTTAACTTTCTGTTCTCACACCAATGTTTTGAGCATGAAGAATTTGGCGAAGGTTGGTTTAATTCAGGCCCAGACACATTTTTAAGAAAGCAAGTGTTATTTGGGTTCAGACCTCTGAAGAAGAAGAGGGCAGCATCTGGTGAGCCCTCTGCTTCAATTTTAACTAAGAGGGGGTGGCCATTGGAGATGGCTATTCTCCGGAAGGCACTTCGGTAGGGGAGAATGTTTAGAATACTGAAGCTCTTCCATCCACTGCTGTGTTTTTGGATCCCCTGACCATGGTGGGTACTGATGTGGCTGGGACTTCTACTCCTTCGTCAAAATGGAAAGGGAAAGAGATCATGACTCTTGAGCAGAGGGGAGTTGCTTCTGCTCGGACGTGGGGAGAAAATGACCCCCCTCTGCCTTCTATAAAGGACACCTTGAGGTTGGCTTGGGATCTAAGCTGGGATAAGATCCCAGGGAGTTAGCCCAAGTTAGTGTTTCCCAGGCTGTTCATGGTGGGTTCATCTCTCTTTGCGGGGTAAGGATAGCTTATAAACATTGTGAATCTCTTTTTGGCAATTTTCATACTTTTACAAATTTTTCTGTTTCATAGGTATTAGACATTATGGCTGCCTTAGGTGAGATCAGATATGAATCTCATGACTTGGAGGCACAACTTCAGCTCCAACTTATGGGTTCCATTGAAGCAGCCAATAAAATTGAAAGGCTGAGGAAGAGACTTGAAGATTCCGAGATAGAGCTCGGAACCTCCTGATCTTTGACTGATAAGCTTAAGGAACAGTTGGCTGAATCTTCTAAAACTATTTCACTTTGGGACTTAGAGATTGTTTCTCTTAGTGACGAAGTTGCTGATATGAAGAGGCGGATTTCAGAGCTCAAATCAGATTTATCCATTGCTGAAATTGCAACTTCTGAAGCTGAAACAAGGCTCCGTTCTGAAATAGAGCTACCAAAGCTGCTGCAGTTGAAGAGCAGAAGGACAAAATCTTAAAATGTGGGAGAAAACTCGCCTCTGATGGTTATAATCTCTGCCTCAAGAAAATGGCCAAAGCTTTCCTAGAGATCAATACAGAGGTGCTGGATCATGTAGAGGTTTTTGATGCAGAAAGCGAGGAGTTTGGGGATGACGAAGATTCTGAAGATCCAGCTGCCCCTACTGACCCTTAGTCGTATTTTCTTTCATCTCTTTGCGATGCACCCGTCTTTTTGTAGTTTTCTGAAAACAATTTGTGATCTTTCTATTCGTTGTTCAGACCTTATGTTTTGTTTGTGGATTTGTGGAAAGCTTACATCTTTTCCAATCTTTGAATAACTTTCGTCTTTAGAGCTAAGAATGATTTGAGTTAAAACACTTGGTAAAATTCAGAATTGTAACATCCCGAGCTTAAAGGTTTCGTGGATCTTTAAAGCTATGTACCATTTAGAACGGTAACATCCTAAGCTTATAGACTTCATGGATTTTAAAGCTTTAATAAAACAACTAAAGCTGTAACATCTCGAGCTCATAGATTTCATGAAATTTTAAAGCTTACAACTAGAGCTGTAAGATCCTGAGCTCAAATGTTTCGTGGAATTTAAAGCTTTTATGAAACAATCAGAGCTGTAACACCTCGAGTTCAAAGGCTTTGTAAAATTTAAAGCTTTTATGAAACAATCAGAGCTGTAACATTCCGAGCTCAAAGGTTTCGTGGAATTTAAAGTTTTTATGAAACAATCAGAACTGTAACATACCAAGCTCAAAGGCTTCGTGGAATTTAAAGCTTTGTTTACTGATAATATTTCTTCAAGTATTCTATCTTCCAAGGTCTCGGAATTTTCTTTCCATTGAGCTCTTCCAACCAATAAGTGGTTGGTCTATAAGTTTTTACTACTCGGTAGGGACCCCTCCCAGTTGGGGGATAGCTTTCCCGAACCAGGCTCCTTAGTATTTGGGAAAACCCTTCTAAAGACGAGATCTCCTACCTAGAAACTAATGGACTTTGTTGTCTTGTTAAAATATATTGATGTTCTTTCTTTATAGGAAGCCATTCTGATCTGTGCCTGCTCCCTCTTTTCCTTTAAAAGATCTAATTCTTTTGAAAGTTGATTGTCATTTTGATATGACTGGTTCATATCAGTTCTGAGGGATGGTAGACCAATTTCTACGGGTATGATGGCTCTAGTTCCAAATGTTAGGGAAAATGGTGTTTCCCGAGTAGGAGTTCTCCTGGTGGTGGTTCGGTAAGCCCAAAGAACCCCAGGTAACTCCTCGACCCATTTTACCTTTATTTCTTCCATCTTTTCTTGAGAGCCTCCAGCTCCAGTATGGATCTATTAGTTACCTTTGTCTGTCCATTGGCTTGAGGGTGCCCTGGAGATGAAAAGTGCTGGGGTATGTTGATGTCGGTGCAAAATTTCTTGAAGATCTTTCCTTAGAACTGAGTTCCGTTGTCTGAGATCAGTATCCTAAGTATCCCGAACCTACATGCTATCTCCTTCTGGGTAAAATTTCTCACCTCAGATTCTGTTATCCTGGTTAAGGGACAAGCCTCTACCTATTTGGTAAAGTAGTCTATAGCTACTAAGAGAAATCTCTTATTCTGAGCTGCCCTTGGGAGTGGTCCAATGATGTCCATTCCCAACTGAACAAATGGTCAAGGGCTTGTGATGAGGATCATTTCTTGCTGAGGCTGATGTCGGTAGGGTGCAAACCTCTAACACTTGTCACATATCTTGACGTGATCCTTGGCATCCCTCTGTATAGTCGGCCAATAATATCCTTGCGTAAGAATTTGGTTGGACATGCTCCTTGCCCCATTGCGATTACCGCGATTACCCTAATTAAACTTGCCATAAAATAAGTAACCCTAAAATACCAAAATTGCTTTAAAACCATAAAAATAAGAAAGTATAAAATAACTAAAAATAAATGCTAAACACTAATTTTCATTCGAAATTGGTCACCTAATTCCGTTGCATTCCCCATCAAACTGTTTGCAAACTCCACCACAAAAATCATTAATTCTCAAACAGGGGCACTCCTACTTAACAGTATGCTGCTGATCCTTTGAGACTTAATTTGGGGTTTTTCAAGGACTAATGTCTAAACACTACTCTACGGGCAATTGCAGAATGTGGTTCAAGGATTCATTGATTGAGGAACGAAGGACATGCCTAGTCTGTTGAACGACACCCCCCCTCCCCCCCCCCCCCCCCCCCCCCAAAAAAAAAAAAAAAAAAAAAAAAAAAAAACCCCCACCCCAACCCCCTCAAGCACCAGTTTGTTGCTAATATTCAGACATTCCTGAAACAAGCCACAAGATAAAAGCATATTATAGCATGGCTTTTGAACCCGACTAATTTTGCCAGTGTTTTCTTACTGGTTGCCAAGCTATATATGCATATCAAATCTGCCATTGCTGGAGAAGGATCATTTGTATATACAGATTTTGGCAATCTTAATATTAGTTTACACTTAATTCTCTGAAAAGTACTGTAGAAACTACTAACGGCATGTGTAGAAGTACATATGTTGTCTTCAGCCATTTCTTGGTTCATGTCTCCCTTCAAATTGGGTTGATGAAGTTGTTTTCTATTAACATGACTGTATTCCCCCTCTTTTCTGTCTCGTTTTTGGTACTTTCTGGAAATGTATTTTGCAGGATGCTTTCTAGATAGTGATTGATTCAAAAGAGGTTTTTTATGCACATGATTTGCTTCATTATATATTCTCTCCCTATCATATGCATGGGAGTGTGCGGGGGTGTATATTTACAAATATCCTTAAATTTTCAGAAGTTGATTACAGTATTGGAGTCATTTTAATGTAGCATTGTTTGAGAGCATGATCATCTATGAGATTAGTTAGTGTTCCTGTTATCAACTGTCGTGAACTTTTTTATAATTCCCTTTTCTTATTAAGATAAACTTTCATGAACCTCTGCAAATTAAGTTCATGTGTTTTGAGGTTGAACTAACATGCTTAAGATCTTGCATTTGCTTTGTTTTCAGTACAAAAGTTGCGTTGATTGTGATTCTACTGGCGGTTTCATTTATTTTGGCCTTTGGGTTTCAGAGTTTTTTCTGGTTGGAGGTTTTGTTGGTCCTCCCTGGTTTCTCACAATTTTTTCAGTGAGGGTTGACCAGGCAGGGATGTGGAGTACTTTTTATTATTATTATTATTATTGTAACATTTTGTTTGATGATAATTTAATCATTATAGAAAGATTCCATTTCGTCTCTCTTTGTTTGCACCATATTTGTTGATGTGATCTCATCAGTCCAATTTGAATTTGTATGCATGCATGGATACCTTGGGTTTTTTCTGCACACCTTGCTGCCTTAACATTGTCATATGGCGCCTCTGTACATGCAGGCAAATAAATGCACTCATTTCAATGTTTCTATGTAAATACTTACCTTTCCTGTCACTTTGTTTTGCAACCTGTTTACAGAACGAGTTACCTGAGACGTCTTCAGCTTGTCTGTTGCTATAACATTTCAGATGAGGGATTCAGTGAAGCGGCTAAAAAACTACCGTTATTGGAGGAGCTTCACCTTTATGACTGTTCTCTCTCTAAAGAGGCTATTGGCACTGTTGGCCGTTGCTGCCCTCTTCTGAGATCTTTTAAATTTAACAACCATAGGTTTAGTCGCCCGCAAATAGGGTCTGATGAGGAGGCACTAGCTATTGCAGAGAACATGCCTGAATTACGCCACCTTCAACTCTTTGGAAATAAAATTACTAATAATGGCCTGGAGGCTATCCTCGATGGTTGTCCTCACCTTGAATCCCTTGACCTGCGGCATTGTCTCAAGATTAGTCTGGAAGGGAATATGGGGAAAAGACTTCATGAGCAGATCAAAGATCTGCGGCGTCCTTCTGACTCCATTGCAGATTATGAATTTGATTCTCAGATTCATGATGATGACTCATTTGATGATGAGAACCCATCTGAATTTTCTGACATTGACGTCTTGTCTGATGATGATGAGTATTATGAATTCTCTGGTGCCAGTGACTTTTCTGACTATGAAGGGCTGGCTTTTGATTAACAGTTGTGTTCGAAAACTATGAATGGTGAGGAAGCCTATGGTATGTGTGGAATGCATGTGCGTGTGTGTGTGTGTTTTTTTTTTTTCTTCCACTTGGCAATTTTAAGCATCATAACATGTAGGCATGCCATTCAAAGTTCGAGTTTCATCCGAGTGTACAACTTTGAATATATCAGTTTCATTGTGGATTTCCTCTAGCATGAATGGGTACAGATGATGATTTTGATGGCATTTTTTTGTAGGTGGAGATGGTTGTTTTCTGAAAGGGGTCAACATTTGATCTTGGGGAGGAGATAACTGAAATGGTGTGGGCAATCTGTTGCAGGCTTGCGTTATTTGTAAGTTTCCACCTGACCGACTGGAAGCAGGTTTCTTTTTTAACATGTAATGGTGACTATATTGAAGCTATCGTTAGGCTTCCCTCTATTTTTTTCTTCTTCTTATTTTTGGAGATGTTTTGTTTATTCTGTCTTTAATGTCTATCCTTTCAGCTTTCTTTACTACTCTAAACATATATCCTTTGTCTAATTTGGTGAACGTTTTCTGTCGCCTTCTCTTTACTGTTTCTGGTTAGATGGATGGACTCTGGTTGGGTCCCAAGTTTTTCATTGGGTTAACTTCTCTGGCGATCCTTGTACATCGGATGGTTGAGTGTCACTGCTATTATGGAAGCGTGAGTTTGTAGCCTAGCAGGGGCGGAATTCTGGTTGACTTCGAGCCATATTATTTCTAATCGGTGCCTTTTTGTTTTTATTTTTTGTTTTCGTATTTTTAAATGAAAATTTTTGAAACTTTTTTTTTAAAGGAAAAAAATAATAATCTGATGGTCTTGCGGTTCTTCAAAATGTAGTTTTCTTTTAGTAGATATTTTAAAAATGGTTCATCCTCATTATTTGTTTTTGATACCAATAGAATTCCATATGCTTTGGTTGGGATTTCAATATTTGTTCTACATATTCTAAAAGAAAACGCTTTTGAGTTCCAAATTTTCTCGAGTCCCCTTTTATTGGTTGGTTGATTTCTGATGCTGTGTTCCTTTCCAAGTGTTGCTCCGAAAGAAGCCGCTTTAGCATATAAATGATTCAAAGATATATTTTATAAAAAAGAAATTCATTTTAAAAATAAATCTATTTCATTGCTACCTTCGTCATGAGTTTTTCTTTTTCAATTTGATCATCTATTAATATATAATTGCTTTTTTTTCTTTTATTATTATTAACATAACGTCAATTTATTCATATATGCAGGATGAGTGAGGATACCACTAATAGTGATTGTGTGCAAGAATTTTGTTAGTTTTTTTTTTTTTTCCTTTTTGAATTTTGCAAAACTGTTTTTTAAAGTCATGCTTAGAGATATGTTAGGAGCATCATCCTTGAATGCATATTAGATTAGGTTTTTAAAATTTTCTTTGCAAAACGTTAGAATCTATCTTTCAAAAAAAAAAAAAAAGAACAAATATGCAACTAACTATTAAATTTAGCTATAGGTGTAAAATATTCATGTAATATAACTTGTACTTTATTTGGTGAATTATTTCATTTGACACGTGTCTTTTACCTATTATATTATATATCAAAAGTTGTAATTGTTATCTAGAATTTATTCAACAATAAAACCAATGATTTTGTTTTAAACAAATTGAGCAAAACACTAAATTATAGTTATAATGTTTTTTGGTAATCTGCAAGTAATTTACGAAATAATAAATATGTATTGACTTGGCATGCTAATAAGCGGTCAGCATACTTTATTTATATTTTTAAATTACTTGTAGCGTGTTTGCACTACATAGAGATAACAATATGTAATCTTTGTTAAGTGGGTGTCTCAGAATCTTAAGTATTTTGGAAAATGAAAAAATCAACATAAAAGCAGCTTTAAAAAGCTTGATAAAAATGGCTAACCACGTTTCTCAAATATATAGTATGTTAATAATTTTTTACAAAAATTTAATAAATGTCACTAATTTATCATAATCCTCAAGAATTTCTTTAAAATAAGTTACAAAATATGGCATTTTATTTAGAGTTTTTCTTTTTTCATTATAAATGACTAGACTGCGATCGACCATTAAATTAAGACTCATTCGGTCCAATGTCTATAAAAAAGATTAAAATTATCACGGAGTCTACTTCCAAACATAGTAACAAGTCTTTTAATTATTCTATGACTAACATACCCCTCGTGTGTTTTTTTAGCAAAGTAAAGTCTAACTGATTCGTTGAAATGAGGTTAACTATTAATCTTTTTTTTTTTCTTTTAAAATTTCAAAATTTAATAACTCATAATATATAAATTTATTTTTAATAAAATTGATATATTTGAACTTTAAAAATTGAGATCTATAAAAATAGATACATATTATATATGAAATTTTGAAAAAAAAATTTTCGCTTCTCAAACAATAAAAATTTACTATCCTGGAAGAAAATGCAGTACAATTTTAATGTTAAAGAAAATAAGAAAAATTCTCAGTTGTTACTTATTTTATTCAGCCTTTAAACCACATTCTATACTGTCAAAGTGATTTTCAAGATAGTAAAAATTTATAAAAAAAAAATAGTATTTTGAAACACATTGATTGAAATTTCACCAGCTTTGAAAGTACAGTAAAATTTTACTAGGTCCTGATTGTTCAATGTTTTGAGAAACCTTAATACCAATGGAGATTTTTTAGGTGTCTTTGTTACCATTGTCTCTTGAAATATGAAGGTAATTCAGATGTGATTTTCTCATGAAAAAAAACCCAAAAAGAATCAAGCTTTTGAATCAATACATGATTTCGTTCATTTGTTCAGTTAAAAATCTTGATTGGAAAATATAGGAAAACTGATTACTCCAAATGTGTTCATCTTCCATTGAATCTCGGAATCTAATGTCCATGTGCTTGCCTGAACGAACGCTTGGAGCAAACTTTGTGATGGGAAACTCAACAGCAATTTGCATCATCTTTCGATTCTCAACCTTGTGAGAAGCCACAGTTTGGATCATCATGAGAATTCTTTGTAACAAGCAGTAACTCTCATCAGTTCGACATAATTCTACTGGAGCATTGTAGCAACATGCAGGAAATGGAGATGATGGTAACTCCCGGATAACATACTTGACACTGCTATTTCATTCAAAATTTCTTTAGTATCATACACATAATGATATAACATTGGATACACTATTTTATTCATTCTCGAATGTTCATAGCTTACAACAAGAAATGTGAAAACACAGTGATACATTAGAGTGCGAGGGGCAATGTTTACAACCCAAAAAATGGGAATTCTGTGGGTTTGCTACTATTGATCCCTGAGGAAAATTATGACCCGGTTTTCTTCTTTAAAAATTTTCCAGTAACCTATCCGTCCTGTGCGAATGGAAAGGTGATTTCCGTTCCTACGGAAAAAGACTTTCCTGCTCATACGTATGTAAGATTTCTTTCACCAACTTAGTTTTGGATTTGGCAATTCGCTCTCCTACTTATATGAGTGTTATTGTAGGATTTCGGGTTTTTGACTTTTGAGTTTGCAAGTGTTTTTATTCTTAAAATATTTTTTTATTCATAACGAATTGATCATTGTCGCCCGTAGACATGCATTTTACAGAATCACATAAAGTTTGTATTCTCTATCTTGTTACATTTGTTTAATTTTAAATTTAAATTTTTTTTATTTCATTTCATTTCTTGTTTCTGTTAGCATAACAAACTGGTATCCGAGATCCTGCTATTCTAACAATCTCTTTGTACCAAAAGTACAAAGTCAACATATGCTAAGCCAATTCGTAGAGATAATCATGACTTATTTTGATAGTTCCTCGCAGTTACAGTTACAATATTCTAAGAACCTGCTTGAATGTACTTTTAAAAACATGTTTGCTTTAAATCAAAACTTGAAAAGAAAAAAAATGAAAGGGGAAAAAAATTGTCATGCTCCCTGCAGCAATTATATTGCTTCTTGTATCCACTTGTCGATATCCCATTCGTCCCTGAATCTCTTCCCAGGAATTCTACCTATCTCGCAGAGTTGGTTGTATATCACTTTTAGCCGCTCCTCCACTGGTGGTAGTCCCACTTTATCAGCCAGCCAGTCCATGTACTCAAACTGCCATCAAATCATACCAAAAATAAAGTCATTATGCATGTGCATATATGTATATATCTAATATATTATGCACATTTGAAAGCATGTCCAGATTTTCATTTCTCCTTTTCTTTTTGATATCTCAGAACAGATCTCACCAACCATAGTCTTTGGTAGTGTAGCCGGGCCCCTTAACCCTAGCAGTAATAACCCAAGCTTGGGTTTGACGGGGGGGTTCCCAAGGGATTGCCCTCCATGGAATTTGAACCCAGGATTTATAATTGTGAGGAGCTTATCCTTCGCTTGCAACCACTCAAGCTAGCCACTTGGAGGTGCATGTGCTGATTAATTAAGATGGAATATCAAAATTGACAAAAGGAAAGAGGAGCATAAAGACCTCATATGGGTAAAGACGATGGGTATGGTGCTTGGGGATGCCAACTTCCTCCATATGGCAGTAGTGTTGTTGAACATCAGCCAACATCTCCTCTTTGGATGGCAAAAGCAGCTTACCAGATAAAACATACGCTATCCACTTGGATTGCAACTCTATCATATGAAATAAAATAACCTGATTGCCAAGAAAATTTTTGGTAGTTAAACCATATAGTTAGTTCATGAAGCTGTTTGGATACATCAACACATCAAGTTTATTGACCAAGTAGTATCTTAATTATGTTACCACAACTTGTTTCAGGAAAAAATGAATAATGAATAATGAAGAAGAAGAACCTGGTAAGGTATTCCCACAAAGGAGAGGCAAGGACCAAACTCCGGGGGGAAGACATGCTTGTACAGCGGTCCAACACGGTTATCATCAATACTTACAATTCCATTTGTTTTAAGAAATGGAAAATGGTATTTATACCTAAATAAAAAAACATGTAAATTGAAAGAAGCTAACTTGTGTGTTCTGGTAAATTGAAAGAAGAAAAAGAAGATTTTGGACCATACCCAGTACAGTGAAAAATGATGTCTGCACGAACTGAATATCCATCCTCAAAGGCTACTCTACCATCTTCGAAAACATAGTCAATCTATAACAATGTCAAAAAACCAGTTCACATATCTTGAAATGCTTAGGGCACGTTTGGATTTTGTTTTGCCACACCTGAAGGCTGAAATGAATCTATTCATGTGTTTTTTTTCTTGGTAACATAATCTCATTCTAATTTCCGGCTGTCATCTGTGAAAGCAAACCAACCTTTGAATGGTGCCATATGTTGTCTAATTATGAGACTTTGGCATTTGGGGATCTTGACGAAAGATGAACATCTTTAGCCACTGTTGCAATATCTTTGGATATATCAAGGGCACTAGGTCCATCTCCAATCATAACCACAACCTGCCATGTGGGGTTGTTTGGAAGTTTTGTGGGGAAAGAAGAAAAGAAAAAATATATATTTATTTTCATCTTACTTGAATTGTTGGAAGAGAAATGAGAAAAAAATCATTATCTCTTGTTTAAATGATAAGGAGAAAATAAAAGAAAAGAAAAGAGAGTGAATATTGTTATTTGACAATTTTAACTTTTTTTATTTAATACTTGTCTAATTTTTAAATCATTTATTTAAGGTTATTTTTAGTAATTAAAAAAAATTATTAAATAAACTTTCTTCTCTCTCTAAATTTCTCAACTTTTGAAGAGATTTGAGAAGTCACCATAATTATTTAAACTTTTTCACCTAATATTTTTTTTCTCCATCATAAATATTCATATGAGAAAAAACCATATACTTATTCTTGATTTCTTGTCTTTCTTTGGCCTTGTCACTAAATAATATTATATTCAATATAGTATAGTATTATATTAGTACATAACATGGGTAATATATATATATATATATAAAATAAATAGTTACTTATTTTATTGTAATATATATTTATTATTTATGAAGATAATATAATTTTAAAAATATAATACATTGTCAAAGAAATAATTTAATATTTAATAATAAAAAAAATCATTCATACTCATTAAATATTTATTAAGAATTCATCCAAACAGACATAATTACTTATCAAATTAATATATTTATTTAAATACTTAACAGTTTAATTTAAAAAATATCTGTACAAAACTCACGAGAAATCGCAAGAATTAATAGTAAGGAATGCTCATTTTATCCATTTTGTAAAGAAATGTCCCCTTGAACATTGATATATAAGAACAGAATTATCAATCCTAAATATAAACGAAAAATGGCAAATAACAAGGCATGGGAAATATTTTAGAGAAGATAAAGCATAGGGGTAAAAATTAGGTACCTGATCCCGAAATGGCTGGGGAACACGATAATTGTGACTATGTACTTGCTTTCCAGCCCATTTCTCAATACCTGTATATACATTGATTGATCATGGTTTTTTTTGAATAGAAAAATTAAAAGAAAGAAAGGACAAAACGTGAATTCAATCAAAATTTTGAATGTCTGGTTTTCATTTTTTATAGGATTAAATTACACTATTGAGCTTTTATGAAGTTTTTAAAAATATATTAATTTTTTTTAAATTGACATTATTACCTTTTTTCTTGCATTTTATTTTTTGTTTTTATTTTAAATTTTGACCAATTTTTAAATTTTTTTTTTCATTTTTAAATAAATATTAATTAAAATTTTCTTTAGCTAAAAAATATAAATTATTTATTTAAAATTTAATTTTATATAAAAATGAAAAAAAAATTGTTTAAAAAAAGGTTTAAAAAAACTCAGACTTATAAGTACAACCTTAAAGTGCGCTTTTCAAGGACAGTCAATTAATCTTTTTTAATTACCTTTTTTTTTTATTAACTTTATTATCGGAGTGGTTACCATCGGAGTCAATCTGGTAGCCTTCTAATATCTCTTTTGAGTCCTTGCTAGGCAAAAAAGAGCGGAAGTCCCACTAACCAGAAAGTGAAATATTAGTTTGAAAATAATACAAAAAAAATGAAATAAGTAATTTTGTCATTTTTAAAAAGAAATTAGACTATAAGGGAGGTCAGTGTAATTTGTTAGAAAAAGTAAAAAAAAAATTGTGTAATTTTTAAAATCTCATAAGAGATCAGTGTAATTATAAAAAAATTAAAATAATTTACTTTTTTTATATTCACTTTTAAATTTAAAAATGACCATGACAACATTGAAAGTGGTAGTCTTATTGTTATTTTCATTTTTTAATGTGTTAAGTTTTCGATAACATGAAAAATTGTTTAAGCATTTTATTGAAAATGCGCTGATAAGATAAAAATTACTCCGATATCAAATTCAAAATCGTTCTGATACGAATCGTTGAATTCAAAAACCAAGTGAAGCAAAGAAAAAACACAACCACGTCCTTTCTTCAATCAGTACAAGAACAAATTCATGATGCAAATAAATAAAATGAAATTACTTTTATTTAAATATTAACAATCTCAATAGTTATTGTGATGGGCAGGCAATAACCCCACTCTCACGGCTGCTCCTTTTTGGCCATAATTTTAGGCCATCACAAACAAATACTCTCACTCACGGCATACTCTTCTAAGTCAGATTGCCTTCTCTTGAAACTTACGTATATATAATTACACAAACTTTTAAGTCGTATAATAATTAGAATATGTAATTTCACACAAATTATTATAACTTGTTTGACTATAATTAGGAAACAAATCAAACTAAAATAAGAAACTTTTTAAAATATATGAAATTGGTTTAATTGACCAGCAGTGCTGCTATTTTTTCTTACCAATGTATTTGTTTTTTGAATTTTTTTTTTCAATTTTGTGGCAACAAATAGTTTTTAATTAAAATTCGTGCACATCGACATGTTTAATACTTACTAATAAAAAAAAATGCAAAAAGTTTATTAAAAGTTTGTTTTGCACAGAACATTCTATAGAACTTAATAGATTCCAAAGGTAAAATTCAGTAGAATTTGCTAAAAAAAGTTATAAGGTTAGTCCCAAATTTAAACATTCTTGTTGAGATCATCACGAGCTCAATTCACAGTCTTTGGGCCAAGTTTGGGTCGGTACTAATTTATTTAAGAGTTTTGGTGTCTAACGCTCACGGACTTGTCAGTGGACCTATGATTATGAGTGAGAGTTTCACACTTGTAGAGTCAAATGTAAGAAGAAAAATGGTAATATATCTCCAAGTTTTCATTTCTATTTTTATATAATGCGTTACAGTAAAATAGTATTGGAATCACATCACATGGGTCGGCCCTAATTTCGAATATTGCTCAGCTGGTGCCTGGTTGTATGGGTTGCAGAGTTTGCAGGGATTTTTTTTTTTTATTAAAAGCTTGAATTTGGCTCTGCTGGTAAGTAAGCTTAATACCCTTTATTGGTCAGTTATGTGTTGTGGCTGCCAGTGGCACCATTCTTCCGATGGGGTGTTTTTAGCAAGCAGCATAAAGAGCCAAGATATATGGCTAGTTTTAGTGTACCTGGAATCTTTCCCAGTCGTGGTTCAGTGCAGTGACCATTACACACCACTACTGCCTCGAACACTTCCTGTGACCTCAAACCCTTCCTCCTTGACTCCACCTTCCACTCTTCATTCCTCGACTCGTCAACCCGCTCCACACCAACCACTTCCGTGTTCAACCGAATCAACTCAGTCAGTCCATAATCCCTTGCAAAATCTTCTCCAAATTTGATCACCTCTTCATGCCCAGGAAAATTTCTTGAATCCCCATTTTTTCTATCTGTAAATGGGTAGTCCAAGAATCCCATAAGGTGCCGAGGATGGTTGGTGCGAAGTGAAAGGTAGAGACTGCTGTGAACCATCTCTCTGTCGGAGTCCAGGCTAAGCGGATCGGTCTCCGCTCCAGGGTCGTACAACCATGTTCCACCGAGTCGGTCTCCTTTTTCATAGACCACGACTCGGTGGCCTTCCATTTTAAGCTCACGGGCGGCACTGAGCCCCGAGACGCCCGCTCCGATCACCGCCACCTTCAAGCAGCGTGCCATCTTATCTCTCTCTATGGTCTGCTAAGTAGGTCATGGAGTCAGGTAGACGTCAATGTAAGTCAGTGCTGTGACGACGGTGAAGGGTGAAGGGTGAAGGGTGAAGGGTGAAGGTCTCATAATTCACTATTATTCAAAGAGCAGGTCTATCAGACTCTCCACAACAATCCTTAGTCAATCTCATCTTTGTACGAAGTTGGGACAAAAAATGAATTATGTGAAGCTGGACGTATGTCATTACCTCCCAATATATAAAGAGTGATCGAGATATTTATTAGCCATATAGTATCTCGTGGTGTACACGTCTCGAGAATTTTTTAAAGCTTTTAGAATTCTTCCAATCTTTTTAAGTCTTGTTTGAACCACGGAATAAGAATGTGATATTGAATGTGATATAATTAGATAAGAAAATAAAATTTTATATGATATTGAATATTTTAATTTAGTGTTTAGAATTAATTTAGATAAAAGAGTTAGATATGTTGTTATATTTCATTCGTATATTTAGATGCCTATTGAATATACGATTTAGATATAAATATCAATCTTTAAAAATTATTTTTATAAAAATTATTTACTTTTTTTTTTAAATATTTACATACGAAGTATCTAAAATAAAATTTTTATCTACAAATCAATTGTAGAATCTAATAATCATAATCACAATATTTTAGAATATTGTGCACATATTATTCAAAATATAATAGTCTCTTACTTTCGAGGTAACTCAAAAAAAATTATGATCCGTATTGTTAAAAATGATTCACATCAATTATTACATACATGCATATATATATATATATATGTGTGTGTGTGTGTGTGTATATATATAATAATAATAATAATCTATTTATTGATATGAAAGAGACATTAAAAAATTTGGAACATATCAAAAAAATTGAACAATGAAAAAAAGAAAAATATGATTTTTTGACTTGACTCTTCGACATATTTGTATCTCTATATTGTAGCGTTGTTTTTTTTTATGACATGGCGTATTTTTATTCTAATGGCATGAGATAACTCTAATATCACCACTTCTTCGAATAAATTATATTCCATCCATGTGAGATATAAATGGTTTATGAGATATAAATATTTAATTCAATGGAAGACACCAAACATATGATGGGATAATATTTATCCTATCTAACCCTATTGTCCCGCCATCCAACCATGGCCTTAAACGACTAATGTTATATCTAGCTTATCGACTCTCCCATCTCTCACACATGAGTGAGAGAATATTGTTTACTTAATAAATGGTGAGTCCTATTCATGTAAAATGGTGGAATCAAAGTAGAATAAAAAGAGTGAAATCCCTATCATTTCTCTCTCTCTCTCTCTCTCTCTATATATATATATGTATATAGTCAATCCTCTTGTAATTAATAGACATGAAAAATTGAAAAATTTATTAATTATGAAACTTTCTTTTACTTTCATTAACTAATAAGTGTTTTTTACAAGTAACTGATTTTCAATAAAAAAATAAGACTTTATATGTAATTTTTCAATAACATTTTAATTTTTCTTAAAATATACATATAATACTCAACTTATTGCATGAAAAACTCTTAATGTTCATTTTAAGTAAAGAAATTGTGTTTCTTGATATTATGATTTTTTTTATTTATAATATTTTTTAATTTAATTATGTAAAATTAATAAATATAATTACGAAGACATGTCTTAAATGGGATATATATAAGAACATATATAATTATTTTATCTCTATAATAATTAATATTATAAAGATTTTTTTTGAAAAAAGTATTAATTATTAAATAATAGAATTATTAATTATCTATCATGGAACTAAGTTGGTTCCTTAAAAAATTAGTAATTATTAAAGATTACTAACTTATTGAATATTAATTATAAGATTGTCAACTGTATATAAACATATATAACCGATATTTAAATAGATTTTTTCACTTTTAAATACAAATAAGTAAATTTCACATATATTTATTATAATAGATCTCATTTCACTTATTGCAGTGAATTCCATCTTCTCAAGACTAAAAATGAAAAAATTTATTAAAAAACATTGTTACAAATAAATCACTAAAAAAAACAATTTAGTGCACTCTTTTCACTGCCCATTAACAAGTGAACTAAAATAGAATTTTGTCCGACTTAGATGTGTGGCGTTTCTTTATTTTATTGTACAGGAAAAATATAGGAGATACTAAAAATGAAAATACAATATATATATATATATATATATATATAGATAGATAGATATTCCTTCCATAACAATATAAATTACATGATTAGTTTGTAAATGTATTCCATACACCAAGGATGGTGTTTGACTTCAAATGATGTATGAATGTTAGGGCCATTGTTTTATAGCAATGCCGTAATTATTTTATTTTGTATTTTTATTTTTCGTGGAACCATCAAATGTTAGAGTTTGTATTTCAATTTTTTTTAAAGAATATACAGGAAGTTATAAATTTATGGAATAATTAATCGTGAGTCCATTTTATAGAGAACAAGCCTATTTTGTTTAGTGTTTTAAGTCTACATGGTGTCGTACATTTTTGAATTAAGGTTCATTTCTCATTACATGACATTCTTTATTTTTTCTAAATGACCATTTTACCTTTTGTTTATGATTACTAAATTTTAGCAGTTTTTATTTTTATTTTTTATTGAATGAGTTGTAGTTTGGTCAGTTTTCTTTTTGGATTCAATTGAGATCTATTTTGATTCCTTTCATTTTCACATTTCATTTGTCACGAGATGTATTTGAAATCGCTTCAAAACTAATACTGCAACATCATTTAGAATAAAAATTTCCGAAAAGGTAGTATTACTTTATATGTTTAGTTATCGAGTATTGTATAGAGTTTTTACTTATATTTATGACACTAATATTATCACACTTAATTAGAATGTGATCACAATTAAGTTTAAAGTCTTGTAATTGTTACTTCATGTAGAGAGTTTGAGTAGAACAACTTCTGGATGATCCATATTCTACTTCAACCGTGGATAATGCGACGGAATTTTTCTTTTTGCTGAACCATGACACGAGGTAGTGTCCTAGAAAGTGATAAGTCCCACTTGTATTTTCTATTAACTTGCAACAAGCAAAATCACATGAGAATAACTTAATAGATCAAAAGATGTGTTTTTAGGATATAATAGTCCTAAGTTTGTAGTACCAATTAAGTATCTAAAGATTCTTTTTTACAGCTTTTAGGTGAGATTCTTTAGGATAAGATTGAAATTTTGCACATAAGCATATACTAAACATAATGTTCGGTCTATTTATTATAAGATATAAGAGACTTCCAATCATGCCTCTATGTTTCTAAATATCTGCATCATTTTCTTTGTCATTCTTTTCAAGTTTGGTAGAGTTCCAAAATCTTCTCCTCTAATTTTTCTTTGATGAAAAATCTATCAACCTCAACATGTTTTGTTCGATCATGATGAACAGGATTATAAGCCATGTCACGTGCTGACTTATTATCACAATATAATTTAATTGGTTTCTTTGGTAAATATCCCAAATCCTATAAGAGAAACTATAGCCATAATCCTTCACAAATTCCAAGTGCCACTCCCCTAAGTTCAGCTTCTCCACTTGAGCGAGCAACAACATTCTGCTTCTTACTCCTCCATGTGACAAGATTGCCACCTACAAATGTGAAGTACCCTGAAGTGGATCGCATATCGTTCATCTCCAACTCAGTCAACATCAGTGTATACATCTATGGTTTGTTCTATTGTATTTTTAGAGAATAAAATTCCTTTTCTTGGAGCAGACTTTAGATACCTCAAAATGCGCATAACTGCATTCATGTGACTAACAATGCTTAACGCATATACAAGATCTAGTCTTGTGTGAGCTAAATACATCAACTTGCCAACAAGTCTCTAGTATCTCCCCTTGTCAACTGGAACTTGATCACTCTTAATACATAATTTTAAGCCTTCTTCAACAAGTGTATCAGCTGGTTGACATGCTGACATTCATGTTTCTTGTAGAAGGTCTAACACATATTTTTGGGATAAGTAAATACCTTTACTTGATCATGACACTTCTATCCCAAGAAAATATTTCAAAGTACCTAGATCTTTCATTTCAAATTCCTTAGCCAAGTATTCTTGCAAAGCATTTCTTTCCTCTGGATCATTTCCTATGACCACCATGTCATCTACATATACGATAAGGACAGTGATCTTCCCTTGTTGCTTCTTCAGAAATAAAGTGTGGTTTGAGTTGCTCTGTTAATATTCAAAGTTTTTTCATGGCCTTTGTAAATCGTCCGAACCAAGCTCTCAGAAATTGCTTCAACCCATACAGTGAACTCTTCAGTCTGCAAACCTTCCAATTATGTCTTTTTAGTATCATGCATCCCGGTGGTAGATCCATATAGACTTCTTCAAACAGTTCTCCGTGCAGAAATGCATTTTTCACATCAAATTGTTGCAGTGGCCAATCTAGATTTGCTGCTAGAGACAATAGGACTCGCACAGTGTTGATCTTGGCTACATGTGCAAATGTCTCTGTATAGTCGATCCCATAGGTTTGAGTGTACCCTTTGGCCACCAATCTCGCTTTAAAGCGTTCAATAGTGCCATCAGCTTTGTATTTACAGTGTAAATCCACCGGCATCCAACTGGTTTCTTCCTTGGTGGAAGATTAACAAGATCCCATGTTTTATTTTTCTGTAGAGATTTCATCTCCTCGTTCATAGCTGCTTTCTATTTGGGATCAGCTAAGGCTTCCTACACACTGTTAGGAATAGATACAACAGATAATTGATTCACGAATGACATATTTGATTCTGAGAAACGATGGTTAGACACATAATGTCTCATAGGATATTTGACTTTACTAGATAGTTTAGGTTCATATGTGGGTTTAGGAATACCTTTGGTGTGACGTTAGGGTAACTGTCTCTTCTGTGTCTCAGGAACATCATTAGTAAGTGATTAGTGTGGTATGTCGGACGGAGGTGGGACCATATTTTCAAGAATTTCAGTTTCAGGTTGAGTTGGAGATAGACCCATTTCTTCAATTATTGGGTGTTTATCCCCACTTTGATCTAATATCATACCACTTAAATCCAATTCGACAACATCCTGGTCATCATTTTCACCATAGTTGAGAGTTTGAATTTCCTTTTGGTACTCCCCCTGAAATTCAGGCTCAGGAAAGTACATGGTGTCTTCATGAAAAATGACATCCATTGTGACAAATAATTGATATGTTGGAGGATGGTAACACCGGTAGCCCTTTTGATGTGTGGCATACCCAACAAAAATACATCGCAATGCGTGAGGAGTTAATTTTGTGCATTGATGCTTGTGGAGATGAACAAATGCCATATATCCAAAGACATGAGGGGTTAAATTGGGAACAGGTGGGGCAGTCACTGCTTCGGTGAGGGCTTGAAATGGTGTTTTAAAATTGAGGGTGCTTGAGGGTACTCGATTGACTAAATAAGATGCAGAAGTGAATGCTTTTCCCCAATAAGATAATGGCATATGAACGTTAATTAGCAAAACTCGGACGACCGCCAGCAAGTGTCGATTTTTTCACTCAGCCACCCTGCTTTGTTGGGGTGTGTTGGAACAAGTAGTATGATTAATCATCCCTCGGTCTTCCAAATATTGTTGAAGTTCAGTACTCTGATATTCTCCACCATTATCACTGCGAAGAACTTGAATCTTGATTTGGTACTGAGTCTGAATCATTTTATGAAACTTTTGGAATAGTTAATTCACTTCACTTTTGGATTTCATCATGCACCCCCATGTCATCCGGGTACAATCATCAATAAACGTTACAAACCATCGTGATCCACCCAAAGTAGTAACCTTAGATGGACCCCAGACATCAGAATGAATAAGTATAAAAGGAAGCATACTTTTATTCAACTGTAATGAAAATGAAGCACGATGACTTTTCACAAGTTCACAAACATCACACTGGAAACTAGACACATCAACTTGTAGAAATAACTTGGGAAATAATTTTTTTAGATAACCAAATGAAGCATGACCCAAACGACAATGCCATAGGCAGATTTCTACTTCCTGTTTGTTCCTCTCAACGCCTCCCACTTGCAAAGCCTGTCGGAGGCTTTTAACGCTCTATGATTCCAAGTCCAAGTAATATAGCTTCCCCTGCCTAATACCACAACCAATCGTCTTCCTGGTTTGGATGTCCTTAAACACACAAAAATCAGGCCAAAAAATTACAACACAAGATAAAGTAGTTGTTATTTGAGAAATAGACAACAGATTATAATCTAAAGATAGAACAACTAAAATATAATTTAAATTTAAGGTATCAATTAGGGTCAAAGATCCTTCCCCATTTATTGGGGTTGAAGCGCCATTTGCAGTAGAGACAAATTTTTGGTTAGAGGAATGAAGTGATGAAACCTGTCTAGAATCAAATGTCATGTGATCTGTGGCACCAGAATCAATTATCCATGTACTATGCGAAACAAGTTTAGAAATATTTAAAACCTTACCACCATTGTTTGAAGAAATCACCAAGGCTGAGGCTTGTTTAGTTACCACATCTTCAGTTTTTGTTGCAACAACTGCCGCAGTGGAAGGACCTTTTTGAGTTTTCTTTGAGCGATTATGATCCCACCAGTTTGGATAACCCACCAGCTCGAAACATTTGTTCTTCGTATGACCAGTTTTCTAGTAGTGGATGCACTTGAGGATTGACTTATCCATGTTATTTTCAGCCTTTAGATGGTTGGACTGATTCCTGGTGACTAATGCAGAAGCTTCAGGATTGGCAGAGTTTAGGGTGGTTCGACGCACTGCCTCCCGTCGAACAATAGAGTAACATTCTTCTATATCAGGAATTGAATATTTTCGCAAAATTTCTCCACGAAGTTGTTCGAAACCGCTATCTAATCCTGCAAGAAAAATATGTACCTTGAGCCGGTCAATGGACTTTTTGTATGCTTGAACATCATCAGGGTGCTTCATGATGACTTTATCACGATGGTCAAGTTCTTGGAATATTTTGGTCAACTCTCCATAATAGACAAAAAATGGTCTCCCATTTTGTTTTACAGCAAAGGCTCTTTGATTCAAGGAAAAGACTTGCAATTTATTACTGTCATCAGAGAATGCTTTTGCTAGGGCACTCCAAATGTCATGAGCAGTAGATAAACGTAAATAACGCTTCATAATGTCTGGAGACATTGACAGTAATAACCATCTCTTAACTTTTTGATTCTCAGCTTGCCATTTCTCATAACCATCATCTGATTCTGTAGGGGGCTCTTTCTTCCCGCATATGTAGGATAATTTCTCTCATTCAGCAATGCGTATCTCCATAATTTGAGACCACACATCATAGTTTGATTTTGTAAGAATGATCCCTGCATTGAACACACTTTTTGACTGAACAACTACTGGAACAGATTTTATTCTCGAAGATGCACTCATTTTTTTTAACAAGAATATCGGCCCAAAAAGAAATAGAAAAGCAGCATGCTAGGGTTTTTCCGCCTTCAAAAATAGGAAGAAAGGCATAGGATGGTTGAATGACGTCAACCTGTGATGTTGGCGGAGACAACCAACAGGGTGATGGGTCGGATTGGAAACTGCAATGCAGCTTTGGCGTGGCAAAGACTGATGAAACAAAATCTGTCGTTGCTCACCGTGCAAAGGCAGTGACATCGTCGGTCTATGGAGATAGTGAGGCTCTAGGTCACGATGATAGAAGAGATGTTGCGATGAACCAGCGACGACAATGTTGGTTGAGATCATTTCAGTGTGATGATAGTCTTGCAATGGTGGTGATCGCGTTGATTGGGTCAAATCTGGTTCGATTTCAGCAACTGGCTAAACTTGATGAGGACCACTCTATGATTGTGATGACGATCTAGAGATGGTTCGGCAGAGGAACCAATGGTCAATAACGGTGCGATTGAGATGGTGGAATAGAGGACCGCTCTATGATTGTGATGACGATTTAGAGATGGTTTGGCAGCGGAACCAATGGTCCATAACGGTGCGGTTGAGACGGTGGAACAGATGTGAGACTTGGTGTGGGGCTACTGTGAGGGTTTGGTATTGGGTTTTGCAACAGAGAACAATGCGATGGTAAAGGCTACTGATCACGATGGCGAGTTAATGATGAAGGCCATTGATCAACATGGCTCTGATACCAACTTGAATGATGATGAAAGATATTTTTCATTCATATTCCTTTCGTTTACATGAACCACCCTTATATAGGATTTACACACTATAATTCCTAAAATAAGAAAATGAAAGAATCCTTACAGCTCTACATTTCTAAAATATGAAAGATTTACAGCTAATATCTTGGTAATTCAACAGAGCTGAGGTGATTGGAGCTTATGAAGGTGAGAGAGAGAGAGAGAGAGAGAGAGAGAGAGAGAAAGAGAGAGAGAGAGAGCATAAAAAAAGAAGAAAACTGGAGGAAGGAAGAGAGATTTGAGCCTGGGAGAATTGGAACCATCACAAGTGAGAGGGAGAAAGTGAGCATGAGAACAGAGAAGATGAGTTGTGTTTAGAGAGAGAGAGAGAGAGAGAGAGAGAGAGAGAGAGAGGAGAAAAAAGGTTGAACTCAAGTTGATAACAAGTAAATTCCTCACCTCTCCTTTTTATTTCAATATCTTTATGTTTCTTTAAAAGAATCACACAAAGTTCAAGGGTCTAGAAGGCCCTAGAACCGTAAGAATTAGACCAAACTGCCATTAATAGACCTTAGGAACTGGGTCATAAATCGATGAAAGCAAAATGTTTTAATGGATAGAACATAAGCTACTTGCTAAATGGTTCACAAAATAGTAAGAATTACGTGAAATGTCCTGAAGACCAGAGAGAACTAGCCTTGAACTACAAATGACCGATTTTGGAACTTGAAGGAATTGAGCACTAAGCTCAATTCCAAGAATGGGGAAAGGAAGCTTATGATCTATGGATCACATAGAAACAAACCACACACAAAATAGTTGAGGAATGAGCTTGAAACAGCAAAATTATAGTTGATATTATCGGAGCTCAATTGAGCTCTAGGGCTAGCTTGATTTAAGTCTTAAAATCGACGTAGGAATGAAGGTTAGGATTCCAGAAGTCGAATACAACTGAAAAGAACCAGAATCAATGGACAAATTGGTGTGAAATAAACATGGTAGGAATTAGGGTTTGCCCACCATCGTGAAAGCCCCTTGAGTCTATTGACTCGGCCCAACTCGACCAAGCTAACTTGATGTTTTAATGAGTTGGCTAGTAAGTGTAACATTGTCTTTTAGACGCTGATAGGTTTAAAACTACGTCGTTTTATAATTACGTTTTATGTTTTAAAAATCTGAACGCGTTCGTTTGGTTATACAGGTATCCCATTGATTTAATAACCTCATTGAGAGTAGGGGCATCCTATCCTGGTTATGGCCTCCTATCCATTGTTTGGATCTCCAATCATAAACGAAGATTCTAAAGTCATTGGATAAGTTGGCATTTGTTAACCAGCCATGTAAATCTATTTTAAAGGTGTATGGCATAATGTTCAAAAATAATTGTATTAAACAACATAGTGACATAAATGAGATCTTACACAAATTACTTATTTCCAAATTCTACCACTTAGTCTTTACAAGTATAAAATGTTTTTCTCACCCGATGAAGGAATGATGGGAGGTTAGAGAAAGCAAGAAAATTGATGATTATGCACTTCAGTTGATAAAAGATGATAAAAGGCCGGAGTTACCTTATAATATACACAATTAATGGTTCCATTCTATTTTCAAGGATTATATGGTGCACTATTACTGACCACGTATAATTCAAAAGAAAAGGAAAAGAAAAGAGCACAACTTTCTAAGATCAAACGAAAGTTCCATCATGTGTTGGAAGGTTCTAGTTCTCACACGGATAAGCTTTGGAAAATTCAGCTACAGGATGCATGGTCCACCAAGGATTTTATTTTTGAGAAAAATATTGAATGATCCTATTTCAATCATCTAAATAGTTAAATGATATATCATATATCATATACATATATATATATATATATATAATATACTATTACTAACGTAACTATCCATCTAACCTTTAAGACTACCAAATATTTACTCCTATTTTTTATGCAGCTATGACCGCATATTAAAAGAAGATCATTGTAGATTTGAATAAAGACAGTCCCAAAAGACTCTGGAATATTTGCTCCTATTTTTGGTGCAACTATGACGACATATTAGAGGAAGATTCAGTCATTGTAGATTTGAATAAAGATTCGTTCTTTGTTTGGTGTTTCGTGATGATCATATTGCAACCCAAGATTTGAAGAACAATTAGCTTTCTTTTGCTATGTTGCAATCTGCAACCCTAAAGAATGATCTACAGATGCAAAGATAAGAAGAAGGTTGTGCAAGGGGGTGGTGTGTGTAACGATTGCCTTGGCATTGGTTCCATCTGCAACTCAACATCTGAAGAACGATTGGCATATTTAAAGAGAAGAAGGCGATGTGAGAAGGCAATGCGAGTGACGACTTGGTAAGGCAAAATTTGCAGATTGCTTCATTGACCGGAGGAAGCCACCGTCTATCTCTCTTTTTCGCCTCCGCCATTCTTTTCTTGATGTGGTGGCCGTCCACCACCAGCAATCAGACCATTTACCAAAAATAAGAAGGAAAAAAGTCCTAAATTCAGCCAAGAGCCTCTCATTCGATGCATCATGGCGGGGACCCACATGTACAAGTGTATAGCTTCAATGTTTTGGTGGGACCCACGCGTACAACACAAGGTTCTGAAGTGGCAGATCGGGGTGTCTGTAGGTTTTTGTGAAAGGGATGCTCTTATCATGTTATTGCTGAAAAGAAAAAGAAATTCCTCTATTTGATGTCGATTCATCCACACTTCCATTCCTTGTAGAGGAAGGCTAACTGCTTGCTGGCTGGGAGCTGTATGAGCGGTAACGTCCACGTACGGCTCCGTGAGAAGGGCGGTGGACAGAAATGGCCTTGTTGTACCTCACTCTCGTCTTCAATGGGGTCTGCTCTTTCTTTTTTGGGAGAGTATGCCAATATGATCTTAATGAGGTGCGGAGCTTTGCATCTGACATTCGTTGGGCTTCCCTCTTCGGGAGCCTGCGTCCCGGCGTTTTTGTGCAATAAACCCCTCCGGCCGAAGACTTGTGGATATATTGCCTTTTTTCACCTGCAAACTTTCCCTTCCTTTCCCCGCGCTCTCAAACCTGTCAAGGGAATGTTTAATAACTTATTAAAATAGTAGGCTGCAATCGGAGAATACACCTAGTTCCAAGCGAAAGGAATAGAGACCGTTAGGGCTTGGCCTCCAAACAATTTTTTCATGGTCAGCTTTCTCCATATTGCAATAAGATCAGCAGAAGTGGGAGAAGGGGGGATTTACTAGTCAAGAGATTCTCAGGAGAGCTTTCTCCAATTCCAATGTTGATAATTCTGATATTTAAGCTATTATCATGAACTCGTAAATACTGTGGAGTCTAATATATCCAAAGATGATGCTAACGTTTCAAAGGAACAAGCTGCTCAGACTAGGGAATTCTTATCAGATTCTGAACCTATGAGAGTAGCAAACACTTGTTTGCAGTCACTGCCTCAGGTTTCCAAAGACGACAAATCTTGTATCGGGGGATCTTGTAAATCATAGTTGTCAAACAGGCGGCCCAGGCGAAAGACTTAATTTATTGTTTAAGCGACCACCCAACCAAAAAATATGCTATAAAATTGATCTAATTATTATTTTAATTTAAAATTTTATATAATTTATTTTATTAATAAAAAATTAAATCAATAAAAGTAACATTTTCATTCTTAAATAAAATTATGAATAAAAAAAATACAATAACAACTATTTTTAGTAATGTTATTTTTGTACCAACAAACAAGCATATGTCTTGAGTTTTAGAAACATTGTAGTCTATGTAAATAAATCAAATATAATGTACAATATTATAATGAACACTTGAATAGAAGTTAACTCATTCAAATAATAAAATTTGATAATAATTCAAAAGACAATATTAAACACACTTGACAAAATTCAAAACAATTAATGACCATAAAATGTCATAAATGTAATTTATTTTATATTGACAACATGAAATAAACAAATGGGGAATCAAATAATATTAACATAATTATTTCGGAAAACTTAATTTTATATATTGAATGCAAATAAAATAAGAGAGATTGTTATATATATATATATATATACACACAAATAATCTATAGTTGAAATTTTGTCAATTTCTCTATTAATTTTATCTCATTTATTTACAAATAAAATAAAAAATATAATAATAAAATAAAAAATTTGTCTAAGAACAAATTATTATTCAATGACATATTCAACCCAAAACAAAATAAATATAATAATAAAATAAAATTTTAATTATGTATTAAAATAAAAAATTTAGTTAATTATAAATATCTACCGCTCAAACGAATTAAATACCCAGACGACGACCTAATTATTTTGATTCAGGCAGTCATCGCTCAAACATTTTTTTTCTCTAATCAGGTGCTCAAGTATTTTCTTGGAATGGGGTGCCCAGACGGTTGCCCCATAAAATTTATGTTGTAAATAATTGATAAAATATAGATAAATTGATGAAAGACGTCGAAACAGGCATGTCGAAACTGTCTCGCTTTTATATATAGTAATAGATATATACATATAGAGAGAGAGAGAGAGAGAGAGAGAGAGAGAGAGAGAGTGATTTAATTATAGATTTCAATCAACAATATTTTCATTTGCTAATATTTTATCCTATTACTTACCAAAAAATACATTTTGTTCTTTCCTCAAATAAAGTTAAAATACATTTTATTCTTTCCTCTAATTGTAATGACATGGAAATTTTTTTTTTTTTTTTTATTATTACTTGTTTTTATTTTTATTGTTATTATTATTATTACTAAAAGTAATATGTATGTTATTAATATGCATGGTGTATGTATGTGTAGCATGTATGTATATGTGTGAGGTAATTATATGCATGTATATGTGTATAGAATAATGTATGTGCATGTGTATTTGAGTATGTATGAATATATATATATATATATATATAACAGTGCAGTGTGTGTGTAACATATCTGGTGAGGTGTTGGCTGCGTGTGTGTGTCTAGTGTGTGTGTGTGTAATGAGTGGTGTATACATGTATAGACTTGTGTAGGGCAGCTTTGCATTGAATGCAAAGCTGCATTTGAGGAGAAACAAAGTGGCTGAACAGAGGGGGAAATAAGTCAAGAAAAGGGGCTGATGTGAGAGAGAGACGGGTGAGAGTTGGTGAAATTGTATATGGGTGTTGGTCTCGGTTGGAGAGGAAAGAAAGGAAAGAAAAACTGAGAGCAAGGGAGAGAGAGAGAGTTCTGAAAAAGGGAGAAGCAGAAGTGGAACGGAAGAGAAAAGAGGAGACCTGCAACCAAGAAAAATCAGGAATTTAAGGTAAGTGGGTCTCATTCTGTTTTTAAGATTTAAGAGCTTTCATTTGATTTTAAGTGTAGGGTTTTAAAGAGCATGAAAAATGAAAAATATTGCAAAAAGAATTAGCTAAAATGGTTGAGAAATTAGTGAGTAAACCCTAGTTGCGGGTGTAAGAATAATTTCGGGTTATTGACATTTTATGCATAGAACCATGTTTAAAGTGACCTAGAAATAATCCTAAGAAGTGCAGGAAGAAAATAGAAAAAGAAATGAGTTAAAATAGTCGAGAACCGAGCAAGAAACTAAGAAAAATCAGCTCGCCGGAAAACCGACCGGAGCTGTTAAACCCCATGTTCAAGATGATTGAGAGGGTCTTGATGGAAATGGAGGGTAGATTTGGAGTCCTTGGGAAGAGAGGAAGGAAATGGCATTGAAAACGGTAGAGAAAAATGATCGGGAAATGTCGCCGACGCTGGAGAAGGCGCCGGAACCCTACTGGTTCATCGCCGAAAAAACGGGGAAGAAAGGGGTACTGTTCGGGTCGGATCTCGGGTCCGGGTCGGGCGGGGCTGAACCGCCCCTGCCACGTGTCGCGCTGATGTTTTAAATTAAAAGGAGATTAGGTCTGTTTGATTACGGATTTAAGAAATCAAAAAAATTTAAATTGAAATAGGAACAGGAATAGGATATCCCTGTTCTGTATAAGTCCCTGTTTGGGTAACCGGATTGAGAATAGTAAATTTGATTAATTATAAATTTGACCTTGAACCTTTTAAAAATTGAACCTTAACCCAGAACTTACGAAAATTACGAATTGACCCCCCCAACTGTTAATAATTATGTTTTGACCCTCATGAATAAAATATTAATAAAATTAATTAAATTAATTAAATATTCTAATTTAATCCGGAGTCCAAATGGGACAAGTCATTAGTATATTTTAACTATCTCGACCATTCTGAGACCAATGGTGAAGTCCGTTTTACGAGACGGGGTCCCGAAAAATAAAAGACCCGTAGTAACATATAAAATTATCAAAATGCTCCTGAATTGAAGTACAGTCAAACGAACTCCGAATTAGGTAAACAAATAGTGAAACTTTATTATCTCGAACATTCCGGACTCAACCGTGGAGTCCGATTTGTGAAAAGAGGTCACAAAATGTAAGGACCCGTGAAAAGTGCAAAATGACTGTTTTGCCCTTTTGAACCTCGGTATCCGAATTGAGTTCTACGAGAACCTAAACCTATTTTCTTCAACGTCCTAGAACCAATGGTAGAGTTTAATTTAGCAGAATAGAAACCTATGAATTAAAGACATAAAATTTGATGAATAACATAAATTCAAATGACAATAGACTGAGTTGTAATTTATGCTTTTAGGGACACTGACAGGACAGGAGAGGGCGATCTGATCTCCTGCATTTTCATTTGCCGGTTCAGTTACATATAGTGCACGATCTTCTAGGGTTGATACCAACCCATCAGGTATGGTGTTTTGCTAATGTTAGAAATGAAGTTAAGTTAGGAATGTTCTGTGAATGACTAGCATGACCTATGTGTTTATGTGGAATGTGTTTACTTGATGATTTAGAATTGGTTGTTCACATGCTTACATGTTACTTGTACTTTATGAATGTTTAGTGAATGATGAACGTAAATCATGACATGTGTATATGTTGATTATATGAGATATGCTTGCATGTAGAATCAACTGGTGATTTATGTATTTATTGTCTCGAGCATGTTATATTGTGGAAACCATGTTTCATTGACATTGCATTGGCATATTGGCATATGATGAATTCTTTGAGAACATGGCGTGGGTAAGCACATGGTGCTTTACATTATGAGGGTGTAGATCCTGTGGTGAAAAACCCAAAATTGGCCATTGCATTGGTACTCTGTGCCCATCGGGGAGTACCCGTAAATGAGACATGGGTGTGACATAGAGTTGTGCATGGGTGTGTCACGCATACCATTCATATATATTACTGCGATGCTTGAATGTCATTTAGAAATAAATGTACACTTTGCACATGCCACGCCTTAGCTTTATTTTTTGCATTAGCACTTAGCAGTTGAGCTGACCCATTCGTGGGCAACATTTTTCAGATGAGGACCCTCCAGCTACTTGAGACCTAGTGATGCTTTGATAGGGGGAAATACTTGTTATGTTTTGGTCCGTGGGACCTATGTTTTGTAATGTAAGGGCTTAAGCCCGCATCACCTATGAACGATGTATTTATGTTATCTTATGTATTGATGAGAATGGACTCATGTTTAGTGGATTTATTTACCTTGTCTTTTTATTTATTTTATTTTCTGTCTCGTCAGTCGCGTCCCAGGTTCGTCGGGAATTCGGGGCGTGACACTAATAATGTTAGGTCTTGTTTGGACAATTAGATAAGAAAAATGATTAAATAGAATATAAAATCTTGTGCAATATTTAATATTCCAATATTGTATTTTGAACTAATTCGGATAAAATATCTGAATATGTTGTTATATCATATTCTTATGTTTGGACACTTATCGGATATAAAGTTCGGATATAAAATTTGGTCTTTAAAAAATATTTTTATGAAAGTCATTTTTTTTCTAATATATGCATACAAAGTATCTAAAATTAATATTTTATTTACAAATCAATTGCAAAATCTAATAACCATTATTATAATGTTTTAGAATGTGATTGTGCAAACATCATTTAAAATATAATGGTTTCTCACTTTTAAGGTAATTAAAAAAAATCATGATCCATATTACTAAGAATCATTCAAATCAATGATTACATGTACATAGATATAAATTATATTGCTAAAAAATATAATTTTTTTAACTTAAGACTTTTCGACATCTTCATATCTCTATATTACAGCATTGTAATTTTTTTTATGACATGGTGTGATATTTTTATTCTAGTGAGATGAAATAACTCTAATATCACCTCCTTCTTACGATAAGTTATATCCTATCCAAGTTAGATATAAATAATTCACGAAATATAAATATCCAATCTAATAAAAAAATCAAACATGATATAGGATAATATCCCACCGTCCAAACATGACCTTAATATTTATCACATTTAAATGTCAAATTTATATTAAATCCCTACCAACGCATCTGACCCGCGAATGTTATCGCACAAGCGTGAACATTTTCCTCAAGGACCTATTTTATGTCATTTTTTAAATAAGTTTTTATTCTAAAAATTTGAAAAAATGAAAATTGACAATCGCAACACATTATCCACAGCATTTCCAACTTCTTGGTGCAAAAACAATTATTGAAAATGATCCGTTCTAAAAAAAATACTTCTAAAAAGTAGATTTCTACATTATGAAGAGCCGAAGACTTAGATAACCCCCCCCCCCCCCCCCCCCCCCCAAAAAAAAAAAAAGGCTTCAAAACAACCGTTTTTAAACCGTTCATCATTTTCATTTTAAAATATGAACATAAAAAAAAAAATAAATAAATAAATAAAACTGAAGAGACACCAGTTAGTCCACATTTCTCCTTACGTTGAAAGGAAAGATAAAAAAAACACGCATAATGTTGACTCAAAGTCAACCAGATTCCCAGTCCCACCTAAGCTACAAGCTCACACTTCCATCACACACAAGTATCTGATGTAAAAATTCACTCTAAATAATATTAGCTGAACGAAAAACTTAGGCCCAACCAGTAGAACCAAGCCCAAGTCTCGAGTAAGGTGTTGTTTGATTTGCAGAATATACAGTGAGAAATAAAAGACAAAATAAAAAATAAAAAGAAAGAGAAGTAAAAGAGACATCCTCTTGTTTTCTATCTTGCTTAAATAGACTTGAGAATCAAGATTTTCTTGGAAATGGTTGAGAATTAGAAAAGGAGTTTCTCCTTCACTTTCCTCGTTTTTTTTTCTTTTTTTAATTTGTTTCTAATGGCGACCAAATATGAGAAAATGATTTCCCCTTGCATGTCTTTTCCTTCACAAAATTCACATACCAAGTGCCCAATCTGAGCTCCCGCACAAGCTCTTGGTTTGATATAATTGCAACCAGATTCCTTACTTCGAAATAAAAAATAACTAGCACTTTCATAGAAACTAGAAGGTAATAGAGAGAAAAAAAGGACAAAAAACATTCACCAAAATACAGAGGAAAGATATTTAAAGCAGTAAAAAAAGTTGAAGGGACATACATTAACATAGAATAAACGAAACAAACATGAGCCTGCAACAGATTTTCCACACCATCTCTACTATCTTCTCCCAAAGATGAAAAGTTGGCCGCTTTCAAAAATACAATCCACCTACAAAATGCCAACAAAATCATCATGAAACTCAAGGAAATCCACGATACTAGTGATGGAAAGGAAAAAAAAAAAAACCTGTGATATACAAAGTTGTGCAGTAGGATAAAACTCAAACTTTAAATGGCATGCCCACATACTATGACGCTTAAAATTGCTAAAAAGGATGCGGGAAAAAACACAAACACACACATGCCACAGGTTCCACCTACATACAACTGGGATCCTCACCATTCATAGTTTTCAAACACAACACTTAATCATAAAATAGCCCTTCATAGTCAGAAAAGTCGCTGGCACCGGAGAATTCATAATACTCGTCATTATCAGACAAGAAGTCAGTGTCAGAAAATCCGGATGGGTAATCTTCATCAGATGACTCATGGTCATGAATTTGAGAATCAAATCCATAATCTGCAGTGGAATCATACGGACGCCATAGATCTTTGATCTGCTCAGAAAGTCTTTTCCCCACATTCACTACCAGACTAACATTGAAACACTGCCGCAGATCAAGGGATTCGAGGTGAGGACAACCATCAAGGATAGCCTGCAGGCCCTGATTAGTCATCTTATTTCCAAAGAGTTGTAGGTGGCGTAATTCAGGCATGTTCTCTGCAATAGCTAGTGCCTCCTCATCGGACTCAATGTGAGGGTGTATAAACCCTTTGTCGTTTAATTTAAATGATTTCAGAAGAGGGCAACATCGCCCAACAGTTTCAATAGCTTCTTTAGAGAGAGAGCAGTAGTAAAGGTGAAGCTCCTCCAATAATGGTAGTTTTTTTGCCGCTTCACTCAATCCTTCACCTGAAACGCTGTAGCAACAGACGAGTTGTAGACGTCTCAGGTGACTTGTTCTGCAAACAGGTAGCAAAACAAAGTGACAGGAAAGGTAAGTAGTTACACAGAAACATAGAGATGTGTGCATATGTGTGCCTGCATGTACAGAGGCGCCATATTACAATGTTAAGGCAGCAAGGTGTGCAGAAGAATCAAGATATCTTCTAAAGGAGTAGTAACTGCTAATTTGCATTAACAAACTCAAGTATCTTGGATGATGCACTAGCGACCTTGTCTCTTTGCATCATGCATCAACAAGGTACAAATACCACAGCTGACAATTAAAGCATACAATTCAAGTTGGACTATGAGCCTACATAACATCAAGAACTATGGTGCAAACAAAGAGACAAGTAATGGGATCTTTCTATTACAATAAATTTATAATCACCAACAAGCTCTAACTTGATTGATACTTCCTCCACCTCCCCATACAGGGAGGCTGAGGGTTTAAGTCCCCTTAAAGGTCAAAGTGGTGTGTATGTGTGTGTGTGTGTGTGTGTGTGTGAGAGAGAGAGAGAGAGAGAGAGATTTACCTATCAAAAGAAAAAAAAAAAAACTATTTATAATCAAACCAAATGTTACAATAAAAGCGAACTACACATCCCTGCCCGGTCAACCTTCACTACGAAATTTGTGAGAAACCAGGGAGGGCCAACTATACCTCCAGCCAGAAAAACTGTGTGAAACCCAAGGGCCAAAATAAATGAAACCCCCAGTAAAATCACAATCAAAACAACTTTGGCACAAAAAACAAAGCAAGTGCAAGGTCTTTACCATTTAGCTCAAGATCAAAACACATGAACTTAATTTGCACAAGTTCACGAGAGTTTATCTCAACAACAAAAAGAATTTATAAAAACGTTTTTGAATCTATAACAGAAACACAAAGTAATTTCATAAATGACCGTCCTCTCAAACAATGCTACATTATAGTGACTCCAATAGTGGAATCAACTTCTGAAATTTTACAGATATATATCTCTGCAGATATTTAAGCATAATTAAAACCATCAACAAGAAGAGAGAAAAGTTATAGAGGCAAACTCAAGAAGCTATCCAGCTGAAGACACCTTCAGAGACTGTTCAGGTATTTGACGTCATACAGCAAACCCACCTTAAAACACCCACGTGTTCCCATGTATATATTAGGGAGAGAATATACAATGAAGCAAATCGCGTGCATAAAAAAACCTCCTTTAAATCAATCACTCTTCAGAAAGCTTACTGCAGAATACATTTCTACAAGTACCAAAAGCCACAGCCAGAAAAGAGGACAATATATTCATGTTAATATAAAACAACTTCCGTTGGGATAAAGCTTTGATGAGTTGAGTTGAGTAGAGTAGAAAACAACTTCCACCAACCCAGTTTGAAGGTAAACATTAACCAAGAAATGTGGCTTAAGACAACCATAATTGTTAGTATCCTACGCTACATTCCGGTATGGGCATAAAACAATAGGTATCTTGTAGTTGTATCTTTTTGTACATTATCGCACACTACGTGATACATATTTTATAATACGTTTCAATACGATGACTCATGTTATATGCTCAATCAAGCTAACGGCATCGTTTTGACCTCTTTTTTGTGATTTTGTTGTATATACATAAAAACGATCTTGTTTTTTGTTTTGTTTGGTTTTATATTTTTTCTTTGTAATACTTAGAGATCTTTTCTCAAACAAGAAAAAAGGAAAACAAATAGTTTTTGAAGATGAGGATGAAGAGTGAGGATATACAAAAAGTTGAAGAAAAAATAAGTGAAGAATTGTTGGCATCTGATGATGATGATGATTGTAGATAGTAGGAATTATAATACCCCACAAGATGCCAGATGGCCTCCCTGTCGGAAGGATTACCCAACAGATACCTATGAGAGCTGCGATGAACTCAGGGTTCAGAAAATATGAGCTCTGCGAAGAAGAGCGTCGTGCTCAAAGGAGCACACAAAAGAAGAATGTCACGTTCAAAGGAGCGCGCACAAGAAACAAGCCTTGAAAAAAGAATTAAGTCTTGAGCCATAGGCACATGCCTGAAGAGAAGATCCCCGAGCTAAGGTGATCTGCTCCTCATGACAGACAGTTGTCTTACAACCAACAGAAGCTGCGAACAAAGAATTCGACGAGGAGCTGCACCGATCAAGAGCTCCACACATAGCCCTTCCTAACACTAGAATGCCCAAAGGACTAGAGGACAGGACTTGAGAGACTCTTAAGGATTGGCACAAACCCATAGTATGACCATTGGGCGATGGGTCTCACTCGGGACACTCGAAGTCTTATGGCATGGTAGTTTAGGTATGATGATTGATGATTCTCCAAAGTACTTTGAATTAAATGAGGAAGTGACAAAAGCTTACTCCGCATTAAATAAGACAATACTTTGGTCTAACTTAAATATATGGGATTATCTCTTCATTAATGGCAGTCAAAAGTAATAACGTGCAAGGAATCAAAGCTTGTCTTATTAGTTGAAAAAGAGAGAACATGTGGCAAAAGGAGAAACATTTCCCCGCCTAAATTTTAAAATTGTGAGTTGTAATAATGTTTCTTGTTTAACTCTCAATATTTTCTTGGCTAGGAAAAACTGAAAATTTAAAGCTTATAGGCTTATTGCACTTTTAGCAAAATGATAAAAATAAAAATCAAAATGTGCAAAGGAAAGGAAAAGACAACTTATGAGATAGTGAAAAAGCTCAAGGGGTGTACCTTTGGAAAGAACCATTTTTTTTAATATGTGTATCTTTGGAAAGAGCTACTAGCACAAGAAAATGAGAAAGTCACGTTATGCGTAAAAAGAAAAATACTAAAGCCTTGTTTGGACAACCAGATAAGAAGACGGGATTGGATCGGATAAGATATAAAATTTTGTGGGATATTAAATATTCTAATATAGTGTTTGGAACTGACCCGGATAAAATGCCTAAATATGTTGTTATATCCCATTCCTATGTTTGAGTGCCTACCCGATATAAAATTCGGTCTTCAAAAATTATTTTTATGAAAGTCATTTAATTTTTTTTTCCAAATATATGCATACGAAGTATCTAAAATTAAAATCTTATTCACAAATCAATTGCAAAATCTAATAACTACAATTATAATATTTTAAAATGTGATTAAGCAAACATTATTCAAAATATTATACTCACTCACTTTCGAGGTGACTCAAAACAAATCATGATCCGTGTTACTAAGAATCATTCAAATCAATTATTACATGGATGCATATATATTATTTATATATATATATATATATTAGCAATATATTATATATATAATATATATATAAAATAGTCTATTTATTAATACAAAGAATACATTAAAACATCTGGAACATATCAAAAAAAATTTTCCAATGAAAAAAAGGAAAAATCTAATCTTTTAACTTGACTCTTTGACTCTTCGACATCTTCGTCTCTCTATATTGCAGCGTTGTAATTTTTTTTATGACGTGGCGTTCTATTTTTATTTCAGTGGGATGAGATAACTCTAATACCATCACCCACTTGGAATAAGTTAGGATATAAATGGTTCATGGGATACAAATATCCAATCCAATGGAAGACATCAAACATTGGATAGAATAACATTTATACTATCCAACTCTCTTATCCCGCCGTCCAAACATGGCTTAAAGGTGTTGTAAAATTGAGGGGAACTTATCTTTTTGAGTAACAAAAGGTCAATTCTGGTTTCTTGAGTTATTGATTGTTAAATCATAAAACACACTTGAACTAGCAACTAGAATTAAACTTGTGTGAGGTCTATTGACTAAACACAAATTTGAAAATGATTTTTGGAATATTTTAGTGGCAATTATCAAGTGCTCTAGACAAAGGTGTCAATGTTACCTTTTACCTCGGGAATTATCTCATGCTTGATATTGTTAGAAAATCATTGTTTTACGTTCAAAATTGTATTTCGGATATTTATTTGGTTACATATGCTGAAAATTTTAAATTATTTTATCAAGGAATTTATCTATTCACTCAATTTACTAAAATAATTTCAATTACAGTTAAAATAGGGTTTAAAATGAAAATTTGTTTAAAAAAGTTTGTTTGCCGTTCATATTTCCGTTCTAACAAACCCTCATTAGAACAACCCGTCAACAAAAACCAAGCAACAATTGTTTTAAAATAAGACTAAAACACCCATTTTTCAATTACAAACCATTTGAATCTCGAACCTTGACATTGAAGCTCTAGGACCTCTTGGATTCATACTCATCTTCCGATCATCAATCATTTTCTTCTGAACATCCTACTCAAACACAAGTTTCATCCCTTTTTATCGATTTGTTTTTCCATTTCTCTCTCCTTGGTCTTCTACTTAGTGATAAAACGAATGCGCTAATGCGCAACGACTTTCACACAAGTTGCTCAATCCCTTGTTTGTTGCCTAAGAAGCACAAATACTAACACGGAACAGAAATACGACACGGCAAAAAAACACATAGATATGTCATTTCTCAAAAAAGTAAGAAACAGACCTGTTGAATATATATAATTTTTTATATTTTTTATATGACCATATAATAAAGACTATTAAATTTGACATAAAAACACACAAATAACAAAAAACAAATCTTAAGATGTTAAAACAACAAAGCCAATAAAAAAAAAATTCAAGAACTTTTTCATTTAATCAACATTTATGATTTAAGTTCCAAAACAAATTTATTAACTATCATATAGAACATATATGTATATATTTATACATAACAAAAAAATGAACTAAGGAGAAGAAAAGAAGAAAAAAAACCCATAAAATAAAATAAAAAAAGTTAAAAAAAAAAGTCCACAACATGTCTAAAATTCAAAAGAAAAAAAATTGGACACTTTTTGGTTGTCCGACACATGTCCGGGAAGTGTTGGTGTTCAACACGGACATATGAACCAAAATAGAGTGTCAATACTTCATAACTTGTTGCTTTCGAGGTAACACTTCTACTATTTTACTTCCGATTAGATTTTGTTTTATCACATTTTTTTCATTTAATCATATGTGGTTTGCATTTTCCATCTCGATATTATGTTTTTTGTTCTCTAGAGTATTCAAGTTTAATTTCCAGTCATGCAACCTAGAGTCCAGGGTCATGTAGGAGTTCACGGTGGTTGAGATGGTGCTGGTTGTGGAAGCCAAATGGAGCCACTAATAGGGATGGTCTTCCTCCTTTTAGACTATAGGAGGATCAGTTTAGATACACGTCAGTGTGAGAGGCGTATACTGAGTACTTCTCTCATCGAGTTGTCATGGTGGAGCAACTTGTTACTATTATTGATCTTGAGCACACCTTTATTTAACACATCTTTTAGGGGTCGGATGTCTATTCTTACACCCATAGGTCAAGCCATTACTCCAATCGTCCAAGGGTTCTACACAAACGTGGTTGTCTCAAAGGCTGAGAAGCCTGTGGATTGTTTTATTCAAGGTGTCTGTTTGTTAGGAAAATTAGACAATTTATGTTAACAATTTTTTTTTTTTTTTCAAAAGATTGTATTTCTTTAGACAATAATTGTTAGGTTAGTATTGAGTCATTGGTTTACTGCTAGTCATGAAGTAAAGACTCGAGACACCTCACAACTAAACAGTGTCGGAAGAAGTGTGCAAAATCGAGTTATGTGTTCATGCATTAATTATTAGGTACATACCTTATAATTATTCTTAAGTTTAGAAGTGCATTTAACTGTTGTTAATTTGACCTTAAATGAGTTAGTTTTAACTACAAGCTAATACACTTATACAAGAAGGGTTTTTGAAAACATTCTAAACTTGCTTTATTATTATATAATACTAGTTTTTAGAAATTCACATTTATTAAAGTCGAAAATTAAAAGTTTAATTCCAATGGCTTGATCGTCCGAATAGAACCCTAGTACCGTGCAAATAGTAAGCAACGTCCGAACGAAGAAGGGCTCTCCGTCCAAATGCATGTCTTGTTTTCGGCACAGTTTGTTTCAAAACTTGCGCACATAACCTACTCCAACTAGGTCTTTTACACAAACTTTTTAGTATAAATAAGATATTATGGTGTACATAGAAAAAACAAATTCATAGCTTCATATTTTTATTCATATAATAAATTTGTCACAAGGAGTCATTCCTTGTGGTTGATTCTATATACCTAGTGTCAGGTTAGTACACGTAGGAGCATATAGAAGGGCTAAAGCATGGACTTCCATTGCATAGAGCTTGCACACTTCAAAAATTGGTAGATCAACTGATTGTGGATGGTGCTGGAGCTAACTCATTCAAAGTTGAAGAGTATAGCTAGAAACTACAGACATGCTTGTAGATAAATCATTTGAGGTAATAGGTTAGTTGTTGGTGGGATAAGGGCTTTGTAAACTTGTACATCGTTCTTTTTTACTAGTGAATTTTTGCAACTTGTGGTGGAATTTTTTTTTCTCATGTAGATCTTTGTGTCGCGTAAAATTTTATGATTGGATTGTTCTATTATTTTCATTACTATCGAGATAATTCCATGAACTTATAATACTAAATAAGTAAATATTCAACAAAAGAATATTTACGATAGTAATCTATCTTGATTAATAAGATAGTTTATAATCAACATTCCTTATTAATTAAATATTGTTTTAATTACTTATTAAAATAAATAAACGTTATTTTAATTAATTAAAAAGTGGTATAAAATTTTTGCACTTTTAGTAGACACTTAATATCACTTGTTTTTATATTGCACCATGAATTGAAACGTTTTAGTACGAACCTTATTTCTGCTTATCGTTTCTCTTTATCTCCTGCTAGGATAACTCAAGTCATTCGAATGGAGCATTGTGACGCACCTGTCTATCCATATGAACCCAAAGTTGAGAGACCTCATCTAGACACTAGAATGGCTGCTACCCTACAGGCAGACCACTTTCCACGTTATGGTCTTCAGATGGCTTAGAAGAATCTTACTGTAGATTATAGGATTCTTTATTTGATAGTCAGTGCTAGAATCACTCCACGACATCACACTACTGATATCTCTAGAAAGCTAGCTTATCTTCTCCATGCTATAGTCACTAGTGTACCCATTCATTTACCATTCTACATGTTTCATCATATCTGAGTGGCAGCGACTGTGTTATCGGCATCAGCCAGTCTTCCCTATGGTATCTTTATCACTCAGCTGGCATGTGAGCAGTAAGTTCCGATTTCTGACACCTGGATTTGCGTGCCTCCACCCATGCTGCAATCTATCAGCCAAATCAGGCAGATGATCAGAGCATTGGGATAATCCACCACCTCCAACACAGTTGACTGAGTTTCCACCACAGCCCACTCTAGCAACTGACACTGGGGCATTGACTTCCACACCACCTGCTCCGACATACGACGATATCTCCAATCTTCCATTTCTGATTTTGGTGAAAAAGTTGATTAAACAATGGGGAGTACAGCTGGTACCATCTGATAAAATAAGAGCGCAGAAAGAACCAATTGGGAAGTCCACTCTACAATATAGGCCAAAGAAGATTATGAAAGCAGAGACGTCAAATGATGTGTCTTCTTCAAAAAAACACTTTCTCACTTTCCTAGGTTTTGAATTTTCATGTTGGGCTTAGTTTTATAGCACTTTTGGTTTTACAATAGATTCTTTCTTGGGATTGATGTTAAACAAATACATTATTCACATACTACTTCAGTATTTTGATACTTCATATGGTTCTGTAATATTTTCTTTTGATTCCATCTCTCTATACTCATGCTCTGGACGTATTGCATACTATCTTTCTTATACTTTTTTATATGTGCATCTTACTTTGTCAACTAGTGCCAAAAGGGGGAGAGAATTATGTATGGGAAAAAGGAGTTTATGTTATCTCTAATCTCTTTGATTTGACTGTAGATGTATTTTTATTTTTTATTTTTTTTTATAAGTAAGATTTCATTAGAAAAGGCACCAAGGGGGTGCACCCAAGAAGATTGGTGCATCGGAGGTGATTTCAACATTATTCGGTTCCCTAGTGAAAGATCCTCAAACACCAGGATCCTCAGATTTCATTGATACAATGGGGTTGATGGATATTCCTCTGTTTGGGGCTCAATTTACCTGGTCATACAACAGACAGTCTCCTGTGCTATCCCGTATTGATCATTTTCTAATTTCTGGCAGCTGGGAGGAAAAGTCTGTTGATGTGTCCCAACTGGCTCTTCCTTGGGTTGCTTCCGATCATATTCCTTTATTGCTGGATAGTGGGGGTATCAGCAGAGGTAGATCTGCTTTCCATTTTGAGAATATGTGGATCTGAGATATGTTTAATTCACTATGCGTTTCACATTGGTATGTTGTCATTGTTTAATACAGGTCTTTGATTACATGTTTTGACATGGAATTTCCATTGGGGGAAATTGTAAAGTCTAGCATCTTGTAAGTGTTTAGTATTGGCATATTTCATAAGACAAAAGCAAGGAGTGTATTGTAGGGTTGGCAATATTGGACATGACTCAAAAACGACACGAACTTAGCAAGTTTCAGGTTAGGCTTAATCGTGTTCGGGTCAAAATTGGGTCAGACACGATTAACACGATTATTATTCGTGTTGTGTTTGAGTTGACCTGACTGACACAAAATTTAATTGTTTATTAAAACGTGTCTAATGATTCATGACCCAAAAATAATAGACTTGTTAACTCAAAATTGACATGATTAATACGATTATATATGTGTTTTACTCTATTTAATAGTAAAACTATAAAAGAATGTTTTGAAAAATATTAATTATGAAGTATTAAGATAAAAATAATAAAGATATAATAATTTAAAAAGAAAATAAACATTTTATTTGAATTCAACTTCATCACTTTAATAATAAATTTAATGGGTTCATACAGATTACAAGACAAATCCTAATAAAAGAATTAATAATTCAATAAACTAGACTATATTAATTAACTATAATAGACTAATAGTTTTGTAATTCCTTTAAATATTCTAAAATAATATTATTAAACTTAAATAACTCATATATTAGTCTTGTTTCTCTCTTTCCCTTCACCCCCTAAAATAATGTTATTAAACTAGACTATATTAATTATCCTAATAAAATAATTTTATGATAATAAACATAAATTAACTACCATCTTTTTGAATGGTTGATGTTTTTTTATTATTTAAATTGTAATTTGACTAAGAAGGACTTGATTGAGCTAAATATTATAATTTGAGTGAGAATTTTATATAGTGTATTCAAATAGGTTATTCGTGTCTAAATAGGTTATTCGTGTTGTGTCGAGTCATTATATTTGACACGACCTATTTATTAAACGAGTTAGTCGAGTTGTGTCGTGTTAACCTATTTAATAAACGAGTTGTGTTTAGGTTGACACTATTGTCAGAATATGTGTTCTGACATGACCCCAACTTGACCAGCGAACACGAATTGCCACCCCTAGTGTATTGGTTGTAGTCTATGGTTTGGTTGTCGATCCACTAAGCCAATACGTGAAATTTGAAGATGCAAGAATGAAAATTAACACCAACTTTCAACATTCTGAGTTGAAGTATAGACTTAATGAGAATATAACTCATTAATCTCATGCATTTGAAAGTGATTTTAATTTCATGAATATTTTTCAGAAGGTTTTTCATACATAAAATCATGTTTTGGAGCACTATCTATCTTAGAGTTGGTAGTAGTTTTCACCACGTTCGGACTTTGGTTTTTTTAACAACTTTTGGCAAAAAACAGTGGCCAATGTTTTTAAAAAGTACAAACAATTTTGGCTAAAAACAAGTCTTTAAAAAAATTCAATTCCAGCAACCGGCATTCCTAGCTCATTCTTAAGATATTTTTTGACCATTCGAATGGTCTTCATTTCGTTTGAACAGTCGTGCCTAGATTTTCAGATTTTAGGGTTTTCTTCCCTTGTCTAGAAATACCAACTCATGTTACTTTATTTTAAGATGGATTGTACATAATGTACGACTCAATAACCGCAAGGTTTTTCTCTTTCGGAGAGTTATGAAACTATAGCTTTGATCTACAAACATCCAAGAGATTTTGATATCATCAAAAGATTTTCGTCTTTCAATTTCACTGATTAAAAATTTTGGTTTTCGAAGATATCATTAGTCTCTCTTTTACAACCCATTCAATTATGAAGCACGGACACTCTATTTTGGCTCACATGTCCGTGTCAGATATCAATACTCTCGGACACGTGTGACACATACAAGCCCTAAGCCTCACTATCTAGGAATTATGCAAAAACTGACATGGTAACGTAATTTGAGGTGTAGAGTCCAACAATGATGTCCATTTTGCCAAATTCGTCTCTAAAAGTTGGCCTATTTTTCAAGTCTCATTTTCAGTCTCATTAACATTGAAATTTTAAATTAATATTGTAAAGTGGATCTAAAATTCGGGGTGTTATAGTTTAAGTCTTTTCCAGACTTGAACCAACTTTTATTCAGGTCCACCAGTAACTGTAATCATCAGATTCTCTACCTGGCTAAGTAACACTTCATGGGATCTGAACATCCACAAATTAAGTATGTAGTAGGCATTAGCTCATGAACAATATTAAATCAATATACTCTGTTTGGCTGCTGATGAGATGAAAGAAAAGAAATTTTTAATTCTTTTATATAAATAGAGTTTTCATCAAAGAAAAACAGGATGAATGGCAAGTACACGTAGGATATGTGACCACCTTACAAAACTTAAACCAACTAACAACAGTCAAGAAAGTCAAAGAAAGAACATCTAACTCTCAAAACATTAGGGAATACCAAAGGAAAAGCCATCTAATACAACTATTTCTTTAGGTAAGACGAATCCCTTCTTGACACATGCCACTGGGCGCACGCGCACACAGAGCGAAGGGTACAGATGAAGTGTAAAAACAAAAAAATTGAAAATAAAAACTTTGGAAAATATTTTAAGTTACAATCTAATAGTAATCAATACTCTTTAAAAAAAACATCAATGCTAATATTCAAAGGAAGATAAAATATTCTTAAATGACATGCTCTTTTCATTTTTTGGAATGTAAATCAACAAACATAAAATTCAAGAACTTAATCAAGTATATATTCCCTGTATTCATGGCAAACAAATTTAAGAAGAAATTCAAAGGTCAAAAACTACATATTGACAACTTACATACTACTGTTTGGCTTACTTCGGTTGGATCTTTAATTTTCTGAAAAATTAAACTTGCATAATATATCCACAATCAAGCAGAGTGCAGAAGGAGAGTAATTGAAACCATTCAAGATATTCAATTGGCTCTTTTAAATTATAAAAACATAGGAAAAATACCCGTCTGGATATGTATTCTGAATTAATCTGTAAAACTGTTTAGTGATTGGATTAAATGGATATGTATTCTATTTTCTGAAAACTATATTTTATTTCCTGAGATGTCTGAACATGCATTTGGATAAGTTATTCAGAAAACAGTTTTCAAGAGTTGGAAATTTATGAAAACGCGTTTTGTTATAATGCATTCGGATAGTAAAGAAGCAACAACTTTTTTAAATTTATTTGTAAAAATTATTTGCAAGTTATTTTGCAACAATTATTTTTCTCCACTATTATTATATACCTAATAAAAATGACACCATTAATTGGAAAAAATAACATGTTTCAAAATATTTTAGTTATTGCCATATCTACTAGTATAAATAATTTTTTAAATTAAATTGACTATTGCAAACAACTTTCAATATTTATTTGTCAATTTCAACTATTCGTCTTAAATTTGATAAAAATATTATTTTCATCTATATTACACCAAACTTCATTCATTTTAGTTATTGTCATTTCTATTCATATCCCCGTGTTTTGGGGTTTTGCAAAAGACTGAATCAAATTTGGAATATGTAAACAAACAAGGACTCTCCATAATTTAAATTCTCTTCTGTTTTCTTTTTTTTTTTTTTCAGCAATCCAATGGAAGGTCAAGTTACATGAAAATTTCAAATAAAAAAAATTCCAGATGACAATGCTACAAAATAAGCCATTTACTTTCAAAGCACATCACTGCCTGAAACACTGACATTGATCTATTGAGCTTAGCTAATTAAGATGGATTTGTCATTTTCTTAAGAACTAAAGAAGCAGATCATAAGATTCATATTCTAACGCTGATTTGGTACCCTTATCAAAGTTGTTCAAGAGGCAATGTAAAAATAATTCATCCATCCATTTAGAAACAACAGAATGCTCTTTTCCACGTTCTCATTTCGTTTCTCTTTTAACAAATATAAAACAGCGTAATGTCAATCATATTCACAATTTTTTGACTGGTATAGATCATTGTTTAAAAAAAACATTTGTTCTAAATCAAATAGGCCCTAATTTCTTTAAAAATTATTTTTTTTTCTCAGCAACCAAGCAAAAGAAAAAAAAAAGAAATGACAATCTTACCGATTAGCAATAAAAACAGTATCATTGCCAAAATACTCAACATCAGTCATCACCGAGGCCAAAATACTCTAACCAAGAAAAAGAAAACTAAGTTAACAGAAAATGATAATCAGGGCATATAAATTCCCACATGAAGACATATATACACATAAAAACATATATTTATTTTAAGAACGGGTTTTACCGATCAGTGATGTACTGGAGGAGTTCATCCGTGCCAAAGTACTCGACATTGATATCGACCAACTGTCCGCAACTGCGGTTGATAGCGTGCCTCGCCATTATCTCAAGATCGTACTCCATGTCCCAGAGATCACCCAAATTTTGCATGTCGATGGTCCTCCACATCGCAGGTTCCTTGCAAATGTTACGCCACGTCATACACACCTTCTGTGCTACCGTCAGTATGTCTATGGCCCCAAGCCTGTGCAGTATCATCGCCATCAATTCGGGCGGCAGCTCTAGCCAGTTCCTTGTTTCCTCAACCGCTGGCTCCGAACTCGAGGAGGACGCCATTGCTAAAGATATTCGGAGAGAATTTCAAAAATTTCCGGGAAAGATCATTTGATTGCTTGGGAGAAAGGAATACGGGGAGTATTAGGGTTTCGGTGGAAGGACATGTGTGAGATTTGTCAGTGTTTTTGAAATAGTTCATAGCTAGTTAGGTATTTATTATCCTTTGTTTATAAAAAAATAAAACAAAAATAATTATAAAATAATTGTAACATGCTGCATTTTCATCTCCATCCCAAATTTTGATAAAAGATAATAAAATAATTGTAATATGCTGCATTTTGGCCCGGCACTACAATGGTGGGATAACACAAATTTATCCCATTTAAAATGCTAATTCGATGTTTGAGGTAGCATTTGTAACGGGATTAATTAGTCCCCGGTAAGATTGTTCGCAATATGTAAGATTATTAAATCTCAAAGGTAGGGTGGTATTAGGTTTCTCTCACTAATTCACTGTTTGGATTAAACTTGAAAAAACAATACTACCCTCCAGTATATAAGCATCGTTATCAACCAACCCCTCCATTTTTGCAACCTTACCAACACACGATTGTTGTGGCAACGAAGGCAATCAAGGCAATCTATTGGCTAATAGAGGAAAAAGATGAGTTTTTCGTCCTTTTTTTTTCATTTTTAAAAATCATCTCGGTTTCTGCTTATGTGTTCTTTGTTGTATTGTTTGATAATGTATAGTAGTCGATTTCTCATTGAAGGCCTGTTCGACCTCATTTGTCGCACCATTGTTTGTCAATCATCTGTTTAGAGACCATTCTCCAATGAGTGTTATCTCAATATTTTGTTAAAAGTTTGATCTTGGCATTCATTAATGTTATTTTGTATTTTGAGTTTCTGGTTTGGACTACTGTTTGCGTTGGCTTTGAAATATTTGCCAAACCATTACTAGTTGACAGCAATAAACATACCATGCTAGATAAAGATAATGCACACTCTTGAATTATTTTTTCAATTAAATCTCTCATCGGTACCTAGTTTTTTTAAAAAAATTCCCATTCACAACTTTTATGATATACTTATTACACAGTGGATTAATTAATTATGCATGGTGATTCAAATTATTAGACGGTGTGGTTCACATTTCTTTCTTTATTCCATACTCTTAACACTTAGACATTCACTAATCCTTCAATCTGAAGATAAGACTTATTGTTCGACTATTCACAAATGGTTCGAGCAAGTATGAATGTTTTCAGACAACATTAGATGCAGATATTCTTATAACGTTGTCAATGTGTCTTCCACATGCCACTAATTGAATTGAAATTATGAAATTCAATGGCTGCTGTCATAAAAAAATTAAACTAATATTTAGTAATTGGTTTAATAAATAAGATTCATTAGATGGTAGATTTTATCTGACATGAACACATATTCTACCTAGTGGATTTAGCTATAGCTGAGACAACCAAACTTCATCTAAAACAAGTACATAGAATATTTGCAATTACTTTCAATTGGTATAAGAAAACACAACATGCTACTGTTATATAAAACAAAAATGCACAATCTTAAGTGGTTCAATTTCCATGGGAGTTGTAGAGGATTTTTGTAGTGCTTGTTGAAGGAAAGTTAATGTGGTGCATTAGATTGTTTGTTACATAGGCATAGCATTGAAAATTGGGCAACACACATAAGTGATGTAAGTTGTAAAAATTACACTAATATTTGCATATATATATATATATATATATATATATATGATGCTGCACTTTTTGACTCGCAATAAGTGTAGGTTCCGTGACCTATAGAACACTCAGAAAGATGATCAGAGGACCACCGGATTGGCTCCGGCGGTAGCCGCTCCGATGCTTAAGTAAGTAAAAAGAATTGAAAGACTGTATTGAAAGCCAAAAGAATGAGCATAAAAATAAAGCGTACCTCTAGGGTTTAATTTATAGGCCGTGGCTTTCCTAAGTTGATTAGGATTCGAAGCCATGAATGTAGGGATTTGATCATCGGAGATTGCAGTTACCTTGTTGAGTATTGCATAGAGATAACCATAGATGGTAGTTCCCTTGTTGAAGATTGTTTCCTTGTTGGAGACTGCTTCCTTATTCCCTGCTCGGCATCCGCTAAGGTGGTGACCAGGTCTGGAGTGTTGGTCTGGACGCTGTGGTCAGTTCTGAGACCCTTGTCCGGATATATGTGCTCTGAAGGCATTTGTTCGGTCACTTCCGATCTTTTGTGATGATCTGGATGCTTGAGCTTTTAGTCATTGACTGAGTGAGAACCGTGTTGGCAGAGCATGAGTCGGATTATGGTCATACGTGTCAAGTGTTGATTGGCCTGTTCTTTTATGGTATATCAGTTACTCCCCCCCCCCCCAAGTCCTAGTTTGATGCTAGTAAGCAACTAGGGCTAAGCCTTTTTCGGAGAGTCATGTGTCCTGCCTGTTCGCCTTCCAAGGCAACTGTTGGGGCGCCATTTATTGCGCAGCCGGAGATTAGGTCTTTTCAAGGTCATCATTGTACTGGGCCGATAGTTGGGTTTCTCGAAATCATTATTGTTCCGAACCGTCATGGCGTTTGGGCTTGGTGGGTCCCTTCTGATACTGTGCTTATAAATATGGGATGAGATTTTGAAATGACCTTTCCCCCGTCATTTTCACTGTGCTAGAAGATTTCATTTGCCATTGTTGGTCTGTGCGATCTTGAAGAACACTGATTTCCTGAGTTAGACTAGGTTCGACCGATTTTTCCTCTTCTCTCGCTTCTTTCATCTTAAGTCCGGGAACAATGTCTGCTTCTTTTGAATCCCCAATTGTAAGTGAGGGAGTAGGAAATCCTTCTGAGATGGCTATACCGTCTCCTGTGGAAGATGTAGGTACCCTTGCTCCCGTAGATATTGGGGAGAGGCCTGTTGAACCTCCCCCTAGTCCTGAGGTTAGGATAGTTGATGCCTTTGAAGAGCCCCGAGACAGGGCTGGGGAGACCTCTAGTAGGTCTTCCCATAGAGAAGAGGGTGAGAGTGCTGTTACTCAGAGCCTTCTAGACGAGTGGAGGGTAAAATACAATTTTCCCCCAAATGTGACCTGCAGAGTGCCAGGCCCCATGGATCGTCCTCAAAATGTTGAAGCCGGGGAGATTTGTGTTTACCTTGCCTAGTTCGAAATGGGCTTGAGACTCTCATTACCGGATTTAGTCAGGCAATTCTTTTGTTGGTACAAGCTCTGCCCTGCCGACCTGAATCTCAATAGCTGGCGGCAGCTTCTAGGGTTTGTAGTGTTGGGACACCAAAACAAGGTGGATATGTCCCTGGACTTGATCTGTAGCAATATGGATCTGAAGTTCAAGCAGGCAGAAGGCATTTTCTATATGTCCTTTGAGAAGGGGTTCCGACCCCTGTCCTCCGTTCCCACTTCCAATAAAACGTGGAAGAAGTGGTACTTCTTCGTCGGAGGAGGATGGGAGCATGAAGACTTTCAGGACGGAGAGGCCTCGCTATTCCCCCGTGCTACGGGCCATAAGGGTGAGGCTTGTTCCCTTAGGTTTGCTTTTAGCTTTGTTATGCCTTCCGAACTGATAAACTGATATATCATTCCTTACTTATGTGCAGTCAAGAGTGCTTAGAGGAGGCCCGAGTTTACCGACGCACTGCGAGATCAATATCGAGTGCTGCTTTTGACTTCTGATCGGGCTCAATCTATTATTGTAACTCCGGAGAACTTGATGGCTGCCCGTTCTGCCGAGCTTAAGAAGAGGCTGACGTCGAAGTGGGCTGCGGTGGAGGCCCAAGTGGTGGGGGAGGCTTCCTCCCGAGCTGAGCCTGATACCCCCTTGAGGTAAAAAGGAGGAGGTTGATTTCTGGCTCTCTCGAGCCAGCCCCTGTCGAGGCTGAAAAGGAGGCTGAACCTGCCGTTCCTGTTTCGGCTGTTCCTCATGCCCCTTCCGGTCCGAGTAAAAGGACTAGGAAGGGGAAAGCTCCTGCTGCTTCGTCCGAGCCGTTTGACTAGCCGGACTATCAAATTGCCAAGAAGGCATTTGATCAAATATGGGCCTAGGGCCCTCACCGATATAGAGGGGACGACCCTTCAAAGCTGATGACCGAGATGATGAACCTCCAGATGAGGGTAACTTCTGAAGCTTCTATTGTCTTTTCTGTTTGTTTGTCTGTTCAATCTAACTTGTCTGTCTTGCCCTATGTAGAGCATGCATAGTTTGGCTGCTCTGATGGTGACCCCCATGAGCCTTAAGGAGGCTGAGAAGCTAAAGGCCGAAATGGACGAGATGAGGCTGGAGCTTGGAACAGCCCGATCCAAGGTTCAGACTGCTGAGGAGGGTCTGAAGGAAGCTAGCACCAACCTTGCCGTGGCGGAGTCTGAGAGGGACATATATGCTCGGCAAGTTGAGGGGCTTCAGACGGAGTTGGTTGAGCTCCGAAATTCCTTCGATCAGAAGGTTCAGGAGGCAGTTGATCATGCCAAGATTGAGGCTGAGACAGAACTGAAAGAGGAAGTTGAACAGATGGGTGATGACCTGATCCGGTTTGGTTTTGAAAGCTTCCGAACTAGATTTCAGGCTCAGTTACTTGGTTTTGACGTGTCGTCAATCGTTCCTCCTGAACCTGCCTCGTCTGGTCCTGACCCGGACAAGACGGTTGGGGCTACTGCCCTTAATTTGGAAGAGGACCCAGGCCCTTCTGACAAGGCTTGAGACTTTATGGGGTTTTTTGATTTTTCTTTGTTTTTCCTTTTGTTATTTCCCTCATGATGTAATGAATGTATACTTTTGATCAGTAAAATTGACTTTCCTTCAGATTCTTCTTGTGTTCTTTCCTCCTGTGCAATTTTGTCGTAAGTGTAGCTGTTCTGAGCCTCTTGCATGTTAGATCAATCGTCCAGTAGTCAATAGTTGCTTTCTGAGCTTCGATACTTGTCATTGAATAATGAATTTAACTTCAACTATCTCATCATAATAAGATAAGAAAGCAAACATAATCGGATAGGCAGAGCCCAATAGAGTGGGAGCAAACTTTTGTAGAGCTCTGAGATAGACTGCTCTGAATCAAGAGCTTGTAAAGATAATCAGGCAGCTTGTGCTTGCCATTATGATGCTCGGCATGCTATTTTTTGAGCACCCAGGATTAGGATATATCCGAGCTGTTTGGTCTTTGTCATTTAGGATATATCCGAGCTGTTTGGTCTTTGTCATTTGGCTGGCCTGTCATAAAATAGTTAAGACTAGAAGGTCTGAATCTCGGATAGGGGGCCTGTAAATCCAGATTTTGTCCCCTTCTCTTTATCAATTCAGAAGCTTCAGTGCTGGACTGTGGTTTTCGTTCAAAGAGTTCTGTACCGTGTCTCTTGGTATATCGAAGAGGCACATTTAATGCACCGTTTATTTATTCGATCGTCGTTTGGGATTTCGAGGCCAACCTCTTTTTCACCGTTGCGACGGTTCAGTTGGGTGGCTTTTGGACTTCAAGGGTCTATATATATGGAAACGAGGGTATACGGTTGTGCTCAACCCTTTTGTTCCCAAATTGTTTCCTCGTAGGAGAGACTTTAGATGCTGCCGGAATTTTGTCAATCGTCCGGAGATGATGGATGATTCTCTGTTTGAGTTAGGAATGATTAATCTGTGGCCGAGAGTTAACCTTCCCCCTTTTTCAGTCTCCAAGGAAGGATTAAGGAGGCACAAGTCCTCTTGTCCCCTTTGGTATCCGGTCGAGATTCCTCCGATTGGTGGTGGTCCCTCCTTGATTCAATCGAGGCTTGGAGCGTCGATGATGAAGACGCAAGTGGGGTGCCTCCTCCTCTTCATGTCTTGTCAGAGACCCTTGCTCCAATCGGCTAGGGTGTGACAACTGATGTGAGGAAGACGAATGGCGATCCCCTGAGACCCAGAGCCCTCATCCTCCGTTGATCGTGAGATCAATGATAGTGATGATGAAATGGCCTGGGTGCTCCTTGATGTAGATTGGGGTTCAGGGTCCCTTCCTTTCAAATGGAGCCGGCGACGGCGGTAATGGAAGTCTTGGATCCTGTGCCCCTTTATCATCTGAGGAAGAAAGCCGTGATGTTGCAAATTGTAGCTTCTGTAGTAGCTTCTGTAGTAGCCTATGTAATGATGTCTTTATTGTAGCCTCTGTTTTATTTCTAGTCTTTGTTGTACTGATGTAAATCTTCTGAATCATCAATAAAATTGAGTTTCTTTTTCTCAGATCCGATATTCTTTGTATTCGAATGTGCTCTTCTGTAGTTAAAACACTTTCTCGTGCACTTCTGATATATGAATGTTCTAAGAATAGATCAAAGAAACTTAGAAGAATGCTTGAATCAAAGTACTTCACTCTTGATCGGTACTATAGTACTTGTTGCTTGTTTGATAGATAAGCCAAATAATATAAATATCAGATCTGAGGTATTCCGATCTAAGAAACTTTAGTTTGTAAATGTTCGGAACTTCTGTCTTTGGATAGACTGGATCACAGAATCTGCTAATTGAAGATGGACCAGGCTCGGAAGGCCTGTGCATTAGGGTGGCCCAGGCTCTAGAGGCCTGCGTATTAGAAGATGGACCAAGTATTTAAGACCTGTATTGTTATAACATGGAAAAAAAAAAAATTTTTTTTATTATTATTTATTTTTTTTTTATTATTATTATTATTATTATTATTATTATTATTGTTATGATGTGTGTATATATATATATATATATATGTAAATTAAATTGTTGGTGTACATATGTGTGTACATATGAGTGTGTATTTAAATATGTGAATATATATATATGTATATATATATATATGTATAGAACAGTGTGTGTATGTGTGTGTACCCGGTTGTGTGTGTGTGTGAGTTTGAGTGTGATACACTCAAACAAGCAAGGGGGGGCTGTGGAGTGTAAGAGAGTAGGTGGGTGTGTGTGGTGAAGTGTGAGAGTGAGTATGAGAGTTGGGAGAAGGTCAGAATTCGTAGGATTTATAGAGAGAGAGAGAGAGAGGAATATAGAGAGAGAAAATAAAGAGGAAAGGAGCTAGTCTCGGTTAGAGGAAAAAAGAGAAGAAAGGAGAGACCGAGGGCAAAGAGGAGAGAGTTCTGAAGAAGCAGAAGCAACCGGGAGGAACTGAAGGAGAAGAGAGAAACCTGCACAGAGAGAAAGATCCGAAAATTGGTAAGCATATACGGTTCTGTCTTTGATTTTTTTACAATGCATGAATTGTGTATTTGAACATGGGGGCTGGTAGAGTATCAAAAATGGAAGATAATGCAAAAAGAATTATGGAAAATGGTTTAGAAACAAGAGAGAAATAGGGAGTTGCAGGTCACGGTTGGGAGAAATGAGTTGTGGTATTTTATGTGTAAACCTTAGTTTAAAAAAGGGGAAAAACATAGGGTGAGGTGCAGAAAGTGAATGGGATTGAATTGGGTTCAAAACAGTGGGGGAAAGTGGGGGAAAAATGGGTGGCCGGAGAGTTGACCGAGGGTTTGACCCTCTATTTCGTGGAGATGAGAAAAGTTTGGGGGGAAATGGAGGTGGGATATGGAACCTACACGAAAAACCGTAGAGAATGGCATTTCAAAAATGGGGAAAACTCGCCGGAGGTCGGTCGCCGGCGCCGGAGAAGGCGCCGGAACCCTACTGGTTAGTCGCCGAAAAATCGGGGACGAAGGGGGCACTGTTCCGGGTCCGGGTCGGGCTTGGGCCGAACCACCCTGCCACGTGTCGCACTCTGTTTTAAATTAAAAAGGGGAATGGGGGTGTTTGGCAACGGGGGTGGGAAATTAAAAATTTAAAAATTGAATTGGAGACAGGGATATCCTATCCTTGTTTTAGCCCTATCCCCTGTTTGGTTAACCTGGTTTAGAATAACAAATTAAACTAGTTTTAATTTGAACCCTTTGAATTTGAACCTTTTGAATTTGAACCTTAACCCTGAACTTTCGGAAATTACAAATTGACCCCCCAACTGTTAGAAATTTCACTTTGACCCACCTGATTAAAATATTAATAAAATATTAATTAAATTAATTTAATTAATTAAATATTCAAAAACATCCCGGAGTCCAAATGGGACAAGTCATTAGTGTATTTTGACTATCTCGACCATTCCGAGACCAATGGTGAGGTCCGTTTTACGAGACGGGGTCTCGAAAAATAAAAGACCAGTAGTAACCTTTAAAATTACCAAAATGCCCCTAACTTGAAACACTGTCAGACGAACTCCGAATTAGGTAAACAAATAGTGAAATTTTATTATCTCGAACATTCCGGACTCAACCGTGGAGTCCGATTCGTGAAAAGAGGTCACGAAATGTAAGGACACGTGTAAAGTGCAAAATGACTGTTTTGCCCTTTTCAACCCTGGTGTCCGAATTGAGTTCTACGAGAACCTAGACTTATTTTCTTAAACGTTCTAAAACCAATGGTAGAGTTTAATTTAGCGGAATAGAAACTTAAGAATTAAAGACATAAAATTTGATGAATAGCATAGATTCAAGTAACAATAGACTGAGTTGTAATTTCTACTTTTAGGGACATTGACAGGACAGGAGAGGGCGATCTGATCTTCTACATTTTCATCCGTCGGTTTAGTTACTTATAGTGCTCGATCTTCTAGGGTTGATACCAACCCATCAGGTATGGTGTTTTGCTAGTGTTAGAAATGAAGTTAAGTTAGGAATATTTGTGAATAACTGGAATGCTGTATGTGTTTATCTGTAATGTGTTTACCTGTTTACTTGGAATTGGTTGTTCACATGTTATGTGTTACTTGTAAGTTAATAAAGTGAAGAACATGAATCATGATGTACGAACATATGAGATATGCATGTATATGAAACTGACTAGTGATTTATTTCTTATTGTCCGAGCATGTTATATTATTGAGATTCATGTTCATTGAGATTGCATTGGCATATTGGCATATGATGAATTCTTTGAGAACATGGCGTGGGTAAGCACATGGTGCTTTGCATTATGAGGGTGTAGATCCTGTGGTGAAAAACCCAAAATTGGCCATTGCATTGGTACTTCGTGCCATCGGGGAGTACCCGTAAATGAGACATGGGTGTGGCATAGAGTTGTGCATGGGTGTGTCATGCATACCATTCATATATATTACTGCGATGTTTGAATGTCATTTAGAAATAAATGTACACTTTGCACATGCCACGCCTTAGCTTTATTTCTGGCATTAGCATTTCATCATACCAGCAGTTGTGCTGACCCATTCGTGGGCAACATTTTCAGATGAGGATCCTCCAGCCACGTGAGACTTAGTGATGCCCTGAGAGGGCGAAGCACGTGATGTATTTGTGATCCATGAGACTTGTATTTTGTTATGTAAGGGCTTAAGCCCGAATGACTGATGAACAATGTATTCGATGTTACTTTATGTATGGATGATGATGGACGCATGTTTAGTGAATTTAATTACTTTTGTCATTTTATTTATTTTACTTTCTGTCTCGTTACTCGCGCCCCGGGTTCGTCGAAAATTCGGGGCGTGACATGTATATTATGGACCAGGTTCTGGAGACCTGTGCATTATAGATGGACCAAGTACAAAGACTTGTACATTATGGACCAGGCTTTAGAGGCCTGTGCATTTATAGATGGACCAAGTACGAAGACTTGTACATTACGGACCAGGTTCTGGAGGCCTGTGCATTATAAATGGACCAAGTACGAAGACTTGTACATTATGGACCAGGCTCTGGAGGCCTGTGCATTATAGATGGACCAAGTACGAAGACTTGTACATTATGGACTAGGCTCTGGAGGCCTGTGCATTTATAGATGGACCAAGTACGAAGACTTGTACATTATGGACCACGCTCTAGAGGCCTGTGCATTATAGATGGACCAAGTACTGAGACTTGTACATTATGGACCAGGCTCTAGAGGCCTGTGCATTATAGATGGACCAAGTACGAAGACTTGTACATTATGGACCAGGCTTTGGAGGCCTGTGCATTATAGATGGACCAAGTACAAAGACTTGTACATTATGGACCAGGCTCTAGAGGCCTGTGCATTTATAGATGGACCAAGTACGAAGACTTGTATATTATGGACCAGGCTCTGGAGGCCTGTGCATTATAGATGGACCAAGTACTGAGACTTGTACATTATGGACCAGGCTCTGGAGGCCTGTGCATTATAGATGGACCAAGTACTGAGAATTGTACATTATGGACTAAGCTCTGGAGGCCTGTGCATTTATAGATGGATATTCTATGGAAGTAAAAGAAAACATCTCTATTGATAATACTTTCGTAAGTGTTCAACATTCCATGGCCTAGGAACAGGCTTCCCAGTCATGTCTTTAGCCAGTAGGTGGTAGGCCGAGCAACTTTTGTTACTTTGTAGGGGCCTTCCCAGTTTGGTGACAATTTTCCCATGGTGGGATCCTTGGTGTTTTGAAAGACTCTTCTTAAGACAAAGTCTCCAACTTGAAAGCTGATTGTCTTGAGTCCTACCTTGGATTTGTTGACCATTCTCTGTTGATAGGCTTCCATCCTGATGCTGGCTTGATCCCTTCTCTCTTCGAGCAAATCCAAATTTTCCATCAGCTGCTGATCATTGGATTCTTGCTCAAAGGCTTCAGCCCTCAAGGTTGGCATACCGATCTCAATCGGAATTACTGCTTCTGTCCCATAGGCTAGTGAGAAGGGAGTTTCAGAGGTGGGAGTTCTTTTGGTTGTTCTGTAGGCCCAAAGAACTCCAGGGAGTTCCTTTGCCTACTTCCCTTTGGCCTGTTCCAACCTTTTCTTTAACCCGTCAAGGATTGTTCAGTTGGTGACCTCTGCTTGCCTATTTGCCTGTGGATGGCCTGGAGAGGCAAAGTGTTGCCTAATGTTGAGATTTTCACAGAATTTCTTGAAGCCTTTACCAGTGAATTGTGTCCCATTGTCAGAGATAATCACATGTGGTATGCCGAACCTGCACACAATGTTCTTCCAGGTGAAGCTCTCGACTTCCTTCTCTGTGATATGTGTTAGGGGTTCAGCTTCGGCCCATTTAGAGAAGTAATCGATGGCCACCAAGAGATATTTCCTGTTTGGAGGTGCCCTTGGTAATGGACCCACGATGTCCATCCCCCACTGAGCAAAGGGCTAAGGACTAGGAATCAGGATAAGCTCGTGATGAGGCTGATGTTGGTACAGGGCAAATCTCTGGCATTTGTCGCACTTCCGAACATATTCCTTAGTCTGTTTCAACATGCCAGGCCAGTAGTAGCCCTGCGATAGAGCTCGGTGGGCTATAGTTCTGCCCCCATTATGATTCCCGCAAATTCCTTCGTGTATTTCAGCCAAGACATATTGTGACTCGTCTGGAGCTAAGCATTTTAACAGAGGTTGAGAATTCGACCTTCTGTAAAGCTTGTTGTTCAGGATCAGGTACCGAGCCGCTCTGATTCGGATTCTCCTGGCTTTGTTTTTGTCCTCTGGGAGGAGCCCGGATCTTAGATACTGGAGGATTGGAGTCATCCAGTTCTGGGGTTGTTCATCAATTTGAGCAATTTGGGCTTCCTCAATGCTGGACCCTGGCTGAAAGGAGATTTTAATTGTGGAGTTTGCTTCAGACTTGAGGCGGGAGGCCATGTTAGACAGAGCATCTGCTCTGTAATTCTGGCTTCTCTCAATTTTCTAGATAGTAAATGTCTGGAAGGAATGCCTCAAGTGGTTCACTAGTTCGGAGTACCGGAGCATCCTATCATCTTTAATGGCGAATTCTCCTAAGACTTGGCTCACCACCAGTTGGGAGTCAGAGAAGACATCGAGGTTCTGAGCCTCGCATTCCAAGGCAAGCTTCATGCCTAAGATTAGGGCTTCATATTCTGCTTCATTGTTAGAAGCTTTGAATCCCAGGCTGACTGCTTTTTCTGACGTAAGCCCATCAGGGGACTGTAGTACCAGGCCTACCCCTGAACCTTGATCGGTTGACGATCCATCAATGTATAGCAGCCAGGTTCCCGAAGTTTCGGTGAGTTGTGCTTTGTTCTGAAGTGCCGGGGTGAACTCGGCAACGAAATCAGCTAAGGCCTGCCCTTTGATGGAGTTTCGGGGTACATACGATATGTCGAATTCCCCTAGCTCCACAGACCACTTCACCAATCTTCCCGATACCTCATGTTTCCTCAGTATTGACTTCAGAGGATAGGCAGTTAGGATGTCGATTGGATGGGCTTGGAAATAAGGTCGTAGCTTCCGAGCTGATATGACCAAGGCATAGGCCAGCTTTTCTACTTCTGGATATCTCTTTTCCGTGTCAAGTAGTGCCTTACTGATGTAGAATATAGGCCTTTGCACTCCTCTGTCCTGTCTGATCAATGCGGAGCTGACCGCATTTTCGGAAACTGCAAGGTACAGGAGTAGCTTTTCTCCTTGTACTGGTTTTGACAGGAGCTCTAGAAAGGCTAGATACTCCTTTAGTTCTTGAAAGGATTTCTTGCATTGTTCTGTCCACTGCAAAGCTTTGCTGCCCTTCAGGGCTTTGAAGAAAGGTAGGTAGCGGTCAGTGGATTTGGAGATAAATCTGCTCAATGCCGCAATTCTGCCATTCAGTGCCTGAATTTCCTTCCTGGTTCTTGGTGACTTCAGTCCAATCAGAGCTTGGATCTGAGTGGGGTCTGCTTCGATACTGTCATATCCCGCACCCCACCCTACGCAGATGCTGAAGATGTGATGCCAGTTAGCCGCCTTGCCAGTCTCCAACCAACAATGCGACCAACCAAAGGCAATCTTCTGAACCTTACAATGAATTACATTCCAAATGTAGGGTCAGAACAACGGAAATTAAAACCTTTTTATCTCGGGAATGCAACTCAACTATATACCTCATAAGCATGTACCACAGAGCAAATCTATAACCAAACAACTAATAACTCTAACCACAGAGTACATCTATAACAGATATATAACACAGAGCATATCAAATTCCTCTAGAGTACCATTACCATGAGCCATGTCCCTACACATCTATTATATATGAATAAAGTCAACTATATCATCAGACTCACCTGAATAGCCAGAGTCAATCCATCAGAACCCAAGTCTCCACATTTTATTACCATCAGATCCTCACTTGGGAATGCCTTTCAGTCTACACGTATCATGTCCTTGTGCTTTCTAATCCAATGGAGTTATATCCTGAAAAATGTTAAATAAATGGAATGAGCTTAAACAAGCTCAGTGAGTAACATCGTTCCTGCCATGGGTTTCAAATCCAGTTCATCTATACATGTATGCTTAAATGCAGCTCAAATAGAATAATGCAGCTCATGTAGAACAAATGCAGCTCAAGCAGATCATATCGGAACAAACTGATTGGACAAATCAAAACAGAGCTAAGACAGAACAAATCAGAACATAACAGAACAAAACATATCAGAACTGACCAGATCAGACAGATTAGGACAGAATAGGTCTGAACACAACAGATCAAAACTGAACAGATCAGGAGCAGCCGCCTGGTCCCTCTGGGGTAGGACTTATACTCACTCCTCATCAAGAGCAGCCGCCTGGTCCCTCTGGGGTAGGACTTATACTCACTCCTCGTCAGGAGCAGCCGCCTGGTCCCTCTAGGGTAGGACTTATACTCACTCCTCGTCAGGAGCAGCCGCCTGGTCCCTCTGGGGTAGGACTTATACTCACCCCTTAACAGAACAGATCAGATTAAAACTGAGCCAAAATAGAACAGATTCCAAATGGCGTATACCAAAACAGGACAAACCCGAACAGAATCAGAACATGATACATCAACAGGCAAGACAGAATGGAATCATGCCGTGCGTAATGCAGTACAAAGAGTATGCGTGAAAGCATATGTATTAAAAAAATACGGTGTATAAAACAGTCCAGCATATAAAGTAGTATAGTATACAAAAATATACACCAAGTCAGAAGTCCGAGTTACTCACCTGGATATACGCATATCTCTATCCACAAATATCCTCCAGATGTGCTAGGCACCTCCATGCGTATCCTCAATAATCATCATCCCGATGTTGGTACCATTGTGTTCATTTGGCCACCCCGAAATCAGAATTCCAATTACTGATTTCTCTCTTCCGTAACATTTCCCACCGTGCCATCATAACAGATAACAACGTCCCAAAGGATGGCTATTAAGTTTTTTGAATAAAGTTCCAGGCTCGGTCAACCCTCTAGATGAACGGACAATAACTTCTCTGCTTGAAATTGAGTGAGACATCTCCACCATCATCCGTTTCATCCCCAGTTGCAATAAGGTTATAAACTCCAGAGAATAACCACCTAGATTTGTCTCTTACTATTTCAAAGAGACACAACAGAAAGTGGCACCAACACTTTGGTTTACTACTGTTACTACCCGAGAGTCCCACAAAATTAAAATACTATCAGCATCGACACTATATTGCCATCAAAATCCTTCTCTGTCAGATATTTAACCTTTTGCATAGCTCATCCAGCTGAGAGAATAGAGTATTCGAGTTTGTGGGTTATACATCGTAATCAAGTCGAGAGGAAAACCATCGCAAGTTGGGATTTCACCAAACTGCAACTTCACTGTCTCTCTCTTCCCTTACTGCTACTTTATTTCCCCTGTTGCTGCAGCTACTGCTCACTTTTCCCTGTCGCAGTTTCTGCCTCAGAAGAACAATTGTCAACACACCTGGGTTGTTCCAACTAAGCCCTCCAACTGAGACCATCAACAACAGGGCAGTCGACCTTTACTGTCCATAACAGCCGCATTACTTGCCCATCGTGGCTCCAATCTCTACTCAAGAACTACTTCATACTTGTTTATAAATTTTATATATATATATATATATATATATATCCTAGAAACTGCTCCTTGATCAGAACAGGGGATTCTAATATTTCTTTAAACTTAATCCCCTCAACTGGATTGCTATACAAACTTCCAATCCAGCCTGTCCACATGCAGGCCCGTTCTTTAATTACAAAATTAGTAGCCTCTTGTAAGGCAAACATATGCTCCTCCCGCTTCTATTTAACCATCGAAGCTCATCAATCCTTTCATAAGGCCATGACTACATTTTCATAACTGCCGCAAGTCAAATTGATGCTTCCTCAAACTCACTGAACTGAAGCAGTCAGCAGAACTGGGGCAATTTCTGCCGCACCGTTGCATCACACACATACAAATATATTTACATATATACACCACTACACTTCCGTCCCCCCTGTACCGCTTTACAAACACACACATATACACATACGCCTGCTGCATCGCCCCCTCTACAATTTCTCTCCAGCAGTACCGTCACACACACCCATCAACCAAGCATCGTCACACTCTGCTTCTATCAAACTGGTGAATTGGGTCGAATCGATGTCCAACAGTGTGAATAGGCGGCGAAGACGAGACGACTGCTTGCTGCGCTACTGTTGTGCGCTGCTACTGCCGTTCCTTTCTTTGCACCGCAACATAACCACACCAACACACATATAGCCATTTCCCCCAATTTTCTGCAGCACCGCACTGCCGCAACATCGTCATTGCCCTCTATCGGAACTCCAGTAGCGACCACATACCCAATTCCGAGCCACGACAGTCTCTGTTCACTCGCAATATCATCATCCAACGATCAATCAACCACTGCATTTCCGTCTCCCTACGACTTCTATTTCTTCCTCTCCACTGCTTCTGCGTATTGGCCCTTTCTCCACCGACTTTTTCTCTCTTTGTCTCATTTTTCTACAAACCGAGCTACGCACACATACACGCATATATATACCACCTGTTGCTTCGTGTTTTTGTTGCTGTTGGAGCACTGTAACTGTCGCTCTCTTCTTCCTCTGGTTCCAGCAGCTTTTGTTGCACACCGTCTCTCTATCTCTCACTCCTTCTAGTGCCTTTGGCGATTTTTCTCTCTTCTGGCTCTAGAAGCTTCAAGCTTCTTCTTTATTTTTTCTCTTTTTTTTTTTTTTTTTTCAATTGGTTCCCACCGACTCTCTTTTTCTCCATTTGTCTACAGGTATCTAGAAGCTTCACGCTTCTTCCAATTTTGTTTTCTTGCTTTTGTATATATATATATATATATATATATATATATATATATTTATTTCTTTATTTCTTTATTCTAGAATCTACCATTCCCCCTTTATTGTATATAAAATATACTTCCATATATTTTATATATCTTCTTAGAGTTAGTGTCTTTGATTATTTCATTACAATTATATAAAATATAATTTCTATATATTTTATATATATACTATTTCCATTCCAAAATATTAAATTATGGAACGCCGTCCAATTTGGCTTAAAACCGGGACTCGGTATTATTAATATTTATTTTACCAATTTTAAGTCACCGTTCGTATCTTATATTTTATGTATTTTATTCGCATGATAAATTTTTCTGTATCAATTCCATTTATCCATTTCGGCACTCGATCGGCTGGGTTAATTTCTCGAGCATTTATTATTTTCAGTGGTCTAGATTAATTTTATATTTTCTAATAATTAATCTAATCATGGCTCACTGTACTTTGGGCTATTTCGAATCGTTATCGTCACGTAATTTATTTTTTTATTACATCGAGGTACAGTCTTGGTTCATGTCGGATTTTTGGGATATTACAGATACCCCTCTGAGAGACAATGTATCCCAAGAATTTTCCCTTCGTAACTCCGAAGGTACATTTCGAGGGGTTGAGCTTCATTCTGTGCTATCTGAGGATATCGAAGGTCTGGGCTAAGTGCTGGAGGTGACTGCCTTTCTGCAGACTCTTTACCAGCATGTCGTCGATGTATACCTCCATGGTGCTGCCGAGCAGTGGGCTGAACATCTTGTTCACCAACCGCTGATAAGTGGCTCCAGCGTTCTTCAAATTGAAAGGCATTACTTTATAGCAGTAGAGCCCTCGTTTGGTTATGAAGGCTGTCTTCTCTTGATCTGGAGGGTACATCTGGATCTGGTTGTACCCAGAGTAGGCGTCCATGAAGCTCATAAGCTCATGCCCCGCAGTGGCGTCAACCAGTTGGTCTATTTTTGGCAGTGGAAAGCTGTCCTTGGGGCACGCTTTGTTGAGGTCTGTATAATCAACGCAGACTCTCCACTTGCCCTTTTTCTTCTTGACAAGTAGGGTATTGGCTAGCCACTCGGGATAGAACACTTCTCGTATCATCCTGGCTTCCAGCAGCCTTTGGACTTCTTCATTTATAATCCGATGCGTTCAGGAGCAATTGGTCTTCTCTTCTGTCTGACTGGCGGGTGATCCGGATCCACCATCAGCTTGTGAGTTATAAGATTGGGATCTATTCCCTCCATGTCTTTGGTCTCCCAAGCAAAGATAGAGAGGTTGTCTTTCAAGAACCTGACTATCTTTTCCTGCTCGGTGTGTGTTAGGTCTGGGCCAATGTACAAATAACGCCCCTCTGCTTCTGAACTGACCAATACTTTAATGGGCTCGCCAACAGGTTTGGCTCGGCTGTCGCGTCCCCTTGGGCTCAGGGGTTCTTTAATGCTGGATGGGCAATTTTCCACCTCGGGAGAGTGAGTGAGAACCAGATCTGCACAGTCCCGAGTGTACTGTAATTGCTATTTAGGGGCCTTCTCCTTGAGGGCAATAGCGTGGCACTCCCGGGAGGTTGGCTGGCACCCTCTGATAGAGTGAACACTCTGGTTGTGGACGTACTTCAGACACTGATGGAGGGTCGAAGTGACCGCCCCTATTTGATGCAACTAGGGTTTCCCAATTATGACGTTGTAGGGAGATCTCATGTTTAACACCATATACTCCGAGATGGTGGTCTTCTGCCCTTCACCCTCTCCTATAGTGGTAGGAAGGTCGACTCTCCCCAAAGGGGTGCTGATATTGCCGTCAAAAGCTGCCATCACGGCAGTAGTGAGCTTGACGCTGTCATGGTCCATCCCCATCTGTTTAAGTGGCTCATAGAATAGTATGTTGACGGAGCTGCCAATATCGACCAGGACTCTCCTGGTCTCGAATTTGGCGATCTTGAGGGTGATAACAAGGGCATCACTATGGGGGCAGTGTACCCCTGCTAGATCTTGTTCAGTGAATTGGATCTCCGGTGCTGGTTTGAACCTCTTTTCTACGTTGGAGATCTGTAATACGTTCAGGGCAGCTCTGGCCTCGCGAGCATATCTCTTTCTTGCCCTGTTAGACATTCCTGTGATAGGGGAGTCAGCATGGAGGACGTAGATAACATGGTTGTTCTGCCTCTGAGGCTCGTTTCGTCCTTCCCTCTACTCCTGCCTCTGCTCGGGCCTCTGGTCTGGCCGTTGTTGAGGCTTGTCTTCTTGGGGTTCTGCCTTCCGTCCTGCTTGACGAACTCCCGAAGACGCCCCTTTTTTATGAGCTGCTCTATCTCATATCGGAGGGTCCTGCATGTGTTAGTTGTATGTCCATGATCTTTATGGAAATTACAATACTTACTTCGGTCCCGAAGACTGGGATCTCCTTTGATTGGTTCCGGCCACCTCAGGTTCTCCCGATCTCTGATCTGTCGGAGTACCTGGTTCAGTGTGGTGTTTAAAGGAGTGAAGTTGGTGAATTCCTTTGGTCCGGAATTGTACACAACTCTGGGGGCTGTTCTCCTTTCTGGGCTCCTGGCCCTCTTTTTGTTGGAGTCTCTTCTGTGATCCTCCTTCTTATGGTCCTTTCTCTTCAGATTGTCCCTCTGGGTCTGATCTTTGCCCTTCTGGGATGTGTGGTTGGCTTCTTCCAGGTTGATGTACTTTCTGGCCCGATCCATTAATGCCGCCATGTCGGCTGGGGGGCTCTTTGTTAAGGAGTCTCTGAATCCACCTTGAACAAGCCCAGCTGTTAGGGCTGCTACAAGGAACTTTGGGCTGCAGTCAGTGATTTCCATGAGTTCGGTGTTGAAGCGCGCAATATAGGCCCTGAGGGATTCCTCCCTGGTCTGCTTGACATTTAATAGGAATTCTGGCCCCCTTCTGAGCCTCCTGCTGGTCATAAACCTGTCCAAGAACTGTCTACCGAGCTTGTAGAAGCTGGTAATTGAGTTCGGAGGGAGGTTGTGGAACCACTTCAGAGCAGTTCCCTTCAAGTTGGTGATGAAAGTTCTGCACATAAAAGCATCAGAGGCTCCGTGAAGGGCCATCGTATGCTGGTAGTGTGAGAGATGATCTCCTGGATCTCTAGATCCATCATACAGGGTGAACTTGGGCACCATGAACTTTCTGGGCCTCTCTTCTGACATGACGGCGTGAGTGAACGGGGTGGCTAGTCTTCCGAGCAGCCTGGCCAACTCGTCTTGCTCTAGAGGGTTCTGAGGTCCTCTCAAGGTGATTGTTCGGTCCATAGACTTGGCAATCTCCTCTACCCTCCGCGGATCTCTGAGTCTGACATCTTGCGAACCCTACTTGACAACCTCGGCTTCAGGGTAGTAGGGTTGAGTACGCCCTTCGGACGGAGGAGGGTTCCGAACCGGAGGGATTAGTGTTGCATGATAAGGCTCCTACGGTGCCGGATGTGCTCCCGAGGCCCTTGGAGTTGGGGCTCGAGTAGTGCTCCGGTAATGCATGTCAGGGACGAAAGCGGATGTTCCCCAGCCAAGGACTATTGATGGCTGTGGATCTCGGCCAGCACGAGCAACGCCCGAAGGGTGCCCAGGCTGGTTAGCTAGAGCCTGCTCACGAAGTTCTTCATTCTCCGTGGCAACAGGAGGTTGCGTTCCTGCAACGAAGTTGACCGGCGGGCTAGGAGAACCCGCTGCTTGGTTTTGTTTGAGTGTTGCCAACGTTCTAGTGATGGCAAGCAACTGTTCCTGCACCAGTTCATTGTGTCGTTTGATTGATTCGATCTCTTGTCGCATGGGGTTAACCGCTGGTCCCTTTGTACGAGGAGCAGGCGGCTGACGCTGAGAGTTTTGGGAATTCTGAGTATTCTGTCGTGGTCGGAGATTGGTGCCATGGTTTTCTGGTGGGGAAAGAGATGAGTTTATGAATAGAGCACTTGGGGATTAGTCGTTTCCACAGACGGCGCCAAACTGATGCTGCACTTTTTGACTCGCAATAAGTGTGGGCTCCGTGACCTATAGAACACTCAGAAAGATGATCAGAGGACCACCGGATTAGCTCCGGCGGTAGCCGCTCCGATGCTTAAGTAAGTAAAAGGAATCGAAAGATTGTATTGAAAGCCAAAAGAATGAGCATAAAAATAAAGCGTACCTTTAGGGTTTAATTTATAGGCCGTGGCTTTCCTAAGTTGATTAGGATTCGAAGCCATGAATGTAGGGATTTGATCATTGAAGATTGCAGTTACCTTGTTGAGTATTGCATAGAGATAACCATAGATGGTAGTTCCCTTATTGAAGATTGTTTCCTTGTTGGAGACTGCTTCCTTATTCCCTGCTCGGTATCTGCTAAGGCGGTGACGAGGTCTAGAGTGTTGGTCTGGACCCTGTGGTTAATTCTGAGACCTTTGTCCGGATATATGTGTTCTGAAGGCATATGTTCGGTCACTTCCGATCTTTTGTGATGATCTGGATGCTTGAGCTTTTTGTCATTGGTTGAGTGAGAACCGTGTTGGCCGAGCATGAGTCGGATTATGGTCATATGTGTCAAGTGTTGATTGGCCTGTTCTTTTATGGTATATCAATATATATTTTGAAGCTTTCCTAAATTTCTTGATGCATGTACTTGGGAACTTTTAAATCCCGAACATTTCAAAATTCCATAGCCTTGAAATACACTATTTATATTGGTTTCTCTATTTTCCTTATATTGAATGGTTAGTGACATTCAAGTGTTCTTTTGTAATTCAATCTCCTATAAGAAAATGGAAAGATTCTGCATTTTTTTCCAAGTATTTTCATACCTTAACCTTGCAATAACTTGAGGTTACATGGACTTTTACTGAAGGCACCTAAAACTATCATAGAAGACTGCACCGATGAACGTGGAAATGGTTTAAGGTGGGTTCATATTTTAGCTAGTTTTTGACTTTGTTTTGTAACAAAGTAAAATTACATAATTACTAATTAATTGAAATGTGTGGGCAACCTTGGGCCATTAGATGTCACATTTATAAGGGTAAATATAACAAAAGTTGATAAACCCATATATAAGTCAAGAAAATGTGAGGTAACGATGAATGTATTAGGGTGTTTGTCCTCCTGATATGAATTTACTTATGTACTAGCTGGGAGGGAAGGGTCTGCAGCAAATTCAAGGGTATTTCGGGATGCCATAACTAAGAGGAATATGTTATGTGTTCCAACTAGTATGTGTATAAAAGTTGTACTTTTGTTTTGAATTATACCTTTTTTTAATTGATTAATAAAAAGTGTTATATATAATAATACATGCCACTATTACTTGGTAAAGGTTGGGTACACAAATGGTGAAAGGTTCCTAGCACCCTATAGAGGACAACGCCACCATTTATCATTGTGGATTGATGGACTAGCTCCTACCACACCACAAGAATTCCTCAACATTAAGCATTTAGCCACCAGAAAAGTAATAGAAAGATGCTTTGGTCTTCTAAAATATGTCGGGCAATATTGATGAGTCATTCGTTTTATCCTATTAAAACTCAAGGATGAATTGTTATTGTTTGTTATTTTTTGCAAAATCTAATACAAAGAGAAATGGTCGTTGATCCATTGGAGGATCAAATGGACGAAACATACAGCAAAATCAACTTGGTGATGATTTGATTGACACTATTGAGACTTCAAACGAGTGGACTGAATGGCTATAAATCATTTAATGTTTTATTTTAATTAAAATATTCAACAAATACTCCTTACTATATTATACGTGTGAAACTTGGGAGCAACTTTCAAAACTTTTTTGCAAACTTTAAAATCCTATGACTTGTAATCTATAAATCATTTTTTAATAAGACTTATATATTTAGATTCTAAACATTGAGATTTATCAAATAAGATTCATATTTAATACGAAACTTTGAAAAAAAAAAAAAACATACTGTGAAATTTCACACTGCAAAAATTTTCTCCCAATTTTACTATGAAAATTTACACTGCAAAAAACTCCTTCCCATTTTTATTGTAAAAATTTACATTGTGAAAAACTTTCCCCAAATAATGATGACAATAACTATGAGAAAAAATCCAGCATTATATCTACAATCCATTCTCTCTCAACACAAATTCTTTTTATCTATTAGTAATTTGAAGATTTATCACATAAAAATGTAAGTGTTGTTTTATAGAATAAATGGGCACTTGAAAAGCTTTGCACTAAGAGAGCATAACAAATCCCTTGTGGCTCTTGTGCTTTGGTTTGCTTTTTATAACATTTGCATTGTACTACCTTTCATGGCCTACCATATAATACTTGCCTTAATCTACCATTGACGGTCCTCATGCTCTTGGGCTTGAACATATAAGGAGCCAAGACTCTCTCTCTCTCACACACACACACAAGTCCACTATTGGAATTTTGGCATATATATATATATATGTATATGTATGTATGTACATTGATGGCTAAGGTGAAACAACACAAAGACAAAAAAAATAAAGACACCCTTGTAAACATCACAAGAGAGGCAGTAATCCAAAACCAAAAAAGAAGTCGGAGAGCTCCTCAATCTAAAACTCCTCATCAGTAGCAATCGTGTGGGTTTGATAAAAAATTAAGGAAGAAGCTTACGCGTGAAATAGGATAAGGATGGTAATTTTGTCATATAATAAAAATAGTTGGTGCCAACTTATCAAAGTGGTCATTCTCACAAAATAAATACCTAACCATTTTCCTTCATACAAAAAAAAAAAAAAAAAAATTACCATGTACTAGAGTCCAAATAAGTCTTAAAATAATGGACTACATACCAATTAACTCTAGGGTGCTTTGGCCTCAAGTCCACGATTTGGACTTTTTTCATTTTAGGGTCCACACATAAACACTTAAATTTTTAAGTCCATGACTTTTTAGGAGACAAGAATACCCCTTACTATATTATACGTGTGAAGAAAATAAATAAAAAAAACCAAATAATTTATTATTCCAAAATGTCTGAGTTTTGCATGTGCTTGTTCTTTTTTTTTTTTTTTGGGCATTGTATTAATTTTATTTTATACATTTTTTAGTATTCCAAACTTATAGTTTAGAAAAACAAAAGCTCTTATTTAGGATTTTTTTAAATATTCAAATTTTATTGAAACTCTTTTATATGTTTTAAATGAAAACTTCATTCTATAGCTTTATTTTTTATTTTGGTATTGCCTAAGTCATTTAAAAAAAATTTAATGAAAGAAATATAATGGACAGGGTTGGTCATTTTATTTATGTAAAATATAAAATTAGAAGAAAAAAAACATAAATAGAAAAAGTGCTCGAGAATTTATAATCTTAAAAGAAAAGAATTATGTAAAAAACCTATGAAATTTATTAAAAATTATCAAACTAATAATTAATTTGGTTAACATAAAAAAGGAAAGAAAAATGACACAAAGAAATTATATAAAAACAAAATTAGAAGATAATATTGAATAGGAAAAATAAACAAGAACTTACACAAACTTTTTTTGATCTAGGAAATTTATTTAGAACCATCGACCACAATCATAACACAACGTCTTTATAATTTTTTAGTCCCAATTTTCAAAAAAATTTATTTCATCATTTATGATTTAGAATTATCACCTCCCATGATAAATAAATAAATAATCAAAAAGAAAAATGATGTCAAATATCCTACAAGAAAAAGCAATGTGAAAAAAAATAAATGAATAAAAATGATTAACTATTTAGAAGAAAAAAGCATAGGGGAAGAAAATAAATAAAAAAATCCAATTAAATAGAAGTTGGAGAAAATAAATTGAAAAAAGAAAAATAATTTATTATACTAAAAGAATAGTTCAAAATAAATAAATAAGTAAATAAAATAAAATATACATAATACAGAAAATAATAGAAATGGGAGTTTGAAAATTTATTAATTATAAGAATTATTAATAATAAGCTTTGTCATACTTTGATTAACTAATAAGTGTTTCTTATATGTAAATGATTTTCAGTACAAAAATATGGCATTATATGTAATATATCAGTGATATTTTGTTTTTTTCATAAAAAATATAGGTAATACTTAATTTAAGGTATAAAAAACTGTAAATGTTCTTCTTAAATAACAAAGTTCTGTTTCTTGATGTAATTTTTTCTACTTACAATACTTTTGACTTTAATTAATTATATTAAATTAATAAATATAATTATCAAGACATATCATAAATGAGATATATATATATATATATATAAGTACATATATAATTATTTTATCTCTCTAATAATTAATATTATAAAGAATTTTTCTAAAAGAAGTATTAATTATTAAGTAATAGAATTATTAATTATCCACCATAGAATCAAGTTAGTTCCTTAAAAATTTATTAATTATTAAAGATTATTAATTTATTGAATATTAATTATAAAAAGGTCAACTGTAGTAAAACTCATTTAACAAAAAAAATTTAAAAAGAAATATTATATAAAAGGGAAAAAATAAATTAAAGGATAATTAATTTTAAAACGAAATTATAAAGAAAAAACAAAAAGAGTCATAAAGAAGAGAAATTTAATAATTCTAAATGAAACAAAATAAAATTATTGGTAATAAGACGCCAAAAAAAATTTAAAACAAGAAAGTAATTAAAACAGTGAAAAATGAAATTTAATAATGGTAAATTAGATGAAAAAAGTGCTGAAGTGTTTATAACAAGAAAAGAAAAAAATTATGTAAAGAAATTATGCAATTTGTTAAAAATTATCCCACTAAAGTATAATGTGGTTAATATAAAAAAAAAGACGAAATAGAAATAATAGAAAAAAATTTATAAAGTATTTTTTTTATGAAATCTCTTTTTATTATAAGTTTATTTTGTTAGAAACTACTCACATGCGTCCATCTAAATTAGTATTAAAAAGATAAAAAATCATAATTTGTAAGAAAATGGTGGAGAAAAACTAAGGGGCCACTTTCTTTTGGTGCCAGTCTATACGGGACCTTGTTCCGACTTTTATCGGCTCCCCGCTAATGTATAGTAAAATTGATATCTAGATTAGTTGATCTAAAAGATTAGATACCGAGTTATAAAAAAAAAAAAAAAAAAAAATTTATCAATTATTTTTGCTCTTCCAAGCACACCGTTAAGCCTTTGAAGTAGTGGAATGGATCATTTATCAAAGATCTCATATTCCAGAAGTATTATAGATCTACATAGGTCCGACATAGCTCTACATTCATGTAAATAATAGGAAATTGTTATATAAAAAAAATTGCGTAAATTAAAGAAAACAAAATTAAAGGATAAATGTTTAAGTTCATAGTAAGAATTCAAAATTTCGTCATCAGCCACTCTTAAATGCAGTGTTACTCCAAGCAACCCTACATGCAAAATTGAAGAGTTGAAGGAAATCGCGCAAATTCATGACAAATCCAGTACAACTCTACATTTGTGAAATTAGAGAATATTTGAATAAAAAATTGACAAAAATCCGGAGGAATTGAGAAAGAGAGAGAGAGCTTATCAATATTGCAGCATGTAATATCATTGTCCAGCAGCACTAGACAGTTGGGGAAAAAATATAAAAAATAAAAAGAAACTGCCGACTGATTAACGTCACTTATTCTGATCAACATCATAGTGCCATCATCATTTATTCTGATGCGTGTCGGTGTTTGTATAATAATAGACTGTGATGTGTCTTTTCATTTAATTGCCCACCATCTAGACAGTTGGAAATGTAATTGCCGATATATATATATATATATAAATACATATATATATATATATATACATACTCTTTTCGTCTCAAAATAATAGTTCATTTTGGACATTCTAATTTTTTTAAAAGTATTGTTTTATTATTTTGAAATTATTTAAATTTTTTATATTGTCCTTATTTAATTGTAAATCATGTTCACATTAAGTATAATAAAAAATAGTTTTAAAAATTTATAACTTAAAAATACGTTAACTTTTGAAATGAAACTCTTAAAATGAATAGTGATAAAGGACTTTTAAAATGGGACGGAGAGAGTACATCATGCAATGGTAGGTATACATAGTTTTATATTCGTATTCCCAAAATTGTAAATTGTTCAACCAAGACATGCTAATGGCTCACCCAATTCACCAAGCTAATCAAAACAACCTTTTTGGAGACCTCACAAGGGAAGATTTCTACAAAAAAAAAAAAACCATATACTCCAGCAAGAGAGCTTCATGCTAAATAACAGTTTTAATAAACTGAATGTTTTGCATAAAAATAGAGAGAATAAAATAAATGGAGAAGAAGAAGATTGCAGAGAAATTGTTCTTTGTATTGATATATTTGCTTTTCCTTTACAATGTACAAAACTTCCTATTTATATAGAAGATCTGATTCTCTAACTAATTGTACAAAAAATCTCTAACAGAATGACAACTCATTTGTTCTAGAATCATCCTTGTTTTACTGCTGGCCCTTTGTTAAGTTGTGGGAAATCATGGCTAAGGTGGAATGTTGTGATGGCAGCTTCTGTGTTGGTTCTAACATTCCCCCGTAAGATGGAGAGTGGATGTTAATGACTCCCATTTTGAGCAAGCGAGAATAAAACAAAGGAGAATGAAGTGCTTTGGTGAGAATGTCAGCAAGTTGGGAATGTGATGGTGTGTATGCAGTGGAGATCAGACCCTCTTGAATTTTATTCCGAATGAGATGACAATCTAATTTAATGTGTTTGGTCCTCTCATGAAACATGGGATTGGAGGCAATGTGCAGAACTGATTTGCTATCACAATGAAGGGTAGCTGGTTGAGGATGGGGAATTGTGAGATCAGCAAGCAAGTATTTTAACCAAACAAGCTCACATGATGCAACAACCATGGATCTATATTCTGCTTCAGTAGAGCTTCGAGAGACGGTGGTTTGCTTTTTGCATTTCCATGAGATAAGGGACTTTCCAAGAAAGACACAATATCTAGTAGTTGACTTTCTTGTGTCAAAGCATGAAGCCCAATCCGAGTCACAGTAGGAAGTAAGTTGATAAGGAGAAGATGAAGGAAAAAATAATCCTTGGCCAGGTGACTTTTTAACATAATGGAGAATTTTGTAAGTTGTCTGAGGATATGGAGCACAACGAATGCTCATGTATTGGCTGAGTAGATTAACTGAGAAGGATAAATCAGGCCGTGTGATGGTCAAGTAGAGAAGCCTTCCAATGAGTCTTTTGAATTCAGAGGGATTAAGTAGCAGCTTGCCTTCATCTTTGCTTAATTTGAGGTTTGGATCCATAGGGATTAAACTTGGCTTGCAACCAAGTAAACCAGCATCATGCAAAATGTCCAAAGCATATTTTCTTTGGCATAGTTGAATGCCAGTTGAGTTTCGAGCTATTTCCAAACCAAAGAAGTACTTAAGAGTCCCAAGGTCTTTTATTTTGAATTGGGAAGCTAGAAATGCTTTGAGAGCAGAAATTTCATGATGATCATTTGATTCCACAATTATATCATCAACATACACAAGTAATGCTATAAAAAATTGGTCAGTGCATTTTGTAAAAAGGCTATAATCAGCTTAGGACTGAGTAAAACCAAAATGGAGCAATGAAGAGGAGAATTTAGCATACCATTGTCGAAAGGCCTGTTTAAGGCCGTACAAGCTCTTTCTTAACTTGCAAACTTTGCTGTGTCCTTGAACTAAATAGCCAGGAGGTATTTTCATATATACTTCTTTTTCTAATTCACTATATAGAAAGGCGTTATTAACATCAAATTGTTGTAGAAACCAACTTTTGATGGCAGAAACAGCGAGCAATGTCTTGACTGTTACAAGTTTGGCAACGAGGGAGAAGGTTTCATGGTAATCAAGCCCTTCTTCTTGGGTGTAACCCTTAGCAACTAAACGTGCCTTGTGTCTCTCAATTGTCCCATCTGAGTTGTATTTGATTTTGTAGACCTATTTTGAACCAATAGCTTTCTTTCCAATAGACAGATCAATGACATCCTATGTTTTGTTCAATTCTAAAGCAGCAATCTCATTGTCCATGGCTTCGCACCAGTCTAAGCTTTTGACAGCTTGTGCATAGGTTCTTGGTTCAGTATGGTTAAAAATAGAAGTAGCAAAAACAACATGAGTTGGTGATAATTTGGCATGAGATAAAACAGAAGATAATGGATAGAGAGGAGTAGGAAGTGAAGGACCTGTTACCGTGGAACTAGATGGAGAAGTAGTAGGCACATTGACCTGTTGATAATAGTAATCTTGAAGGTGTGATGGAGGTTGCTTTTGTCTGTTGGATCTACGAGGAGGTGTTTGAATGGATGAAGAACTGTTTTCAAGAAGGGAAGGGTTGGAAGAAGGAGAAATGTGAGAAGGAGAAGGAAGGAGGGAAGGGATATTTTCTAAAGTGATGTCAATTTGAAAATTAAGTGAAGGGGTAGTGTTGATTGGGGTGAGAGGGGGGAATGAAGTTGGTGAAAATGTTGAGGGTGATTGTGAAGTAGAGGGGACAATGACACTTTTATAGGGAAAAATTTGTTCATAGAAGATGACATTGCGTCAGTGAAAGACAGATTTAGTTTCCAAGTCAAGTAACTTGTAGCCTTTGATGCCAAATGGGTAGCCAAGTAGTATGCACCTCTTTGCCCGGGAATCAAACTTGTGCCTATTTTGTTTTAATGTAGAGGCATAACATTGGCAACCGAATGTTCTCAAATGAGTGTAAGTTGGTTTGGCTTGAAAAAGAAGCTCGTAGGGTGTTTTATTTTGTAAATTGGGAAATGGTGTTCTGTTAATGAGATATGTGGTAGTCAAAATACAATCACTCCAAAATGAGAGGGGACTATTAGATTAAAATTTTAAGGCACGAGCAACATTTAAAAGGTATTGGTGCTTTCGTTCGACAACTCCATTTTGTTGAGGGCTGTCAACACAACTCTTTTGATGGATAATGCCATTTTGCATGTAGAAATTTGTCATTGCAAATTTATTGCCATTATCAGATTGAATGACTTTAATCTTTGTTTGGAATTTTGTTTCAACAAGGGAACAAAAGGATTGAATAAATGGTCTGGTTTGGGATTTATTGTTCATTAGATAAACCCATGTGGATCTTGAGAAGTCATCAACAATTGTTAGAAAGTATTTTGATCCATCATGTGCCATTTGGGAATGAGGTCCCCATAAGTCACAATGAATGAGATCAAATGGTTTTAATGCTCGATTTTCACTAATGGGAAAAGGTAATCTATGATGTTTGGACAAATGACAAGTGGAACAAGGAATATTGTGATTCATTAATTTCAAATGTGGTAAATGTTTTTGTAATAAAGATAAACGTGAGTCAGACAAATGACCCATTCTACAATGCCATAAACTGTGATTATTTGGAGGAGTAACAAAAGCAGAAATGGGAGAATGATTACAAGGTAATTGAGACAAAATAGAAAAGAGGGCTGTGGGAGACACTTTTGTCAACTGTAGTTGATAAAGACCATTGTTAGCCTCACGCTTCCCAATCGTGCTCCAAGAGAAAAGGTCCTGCACATAACACTTATTGTTAAAAAAAAATGAAGCAACAGTTAAGGTCTTGGATTAATTTTTTGGCTAAAAGAAGATTAAAACTAAAAGATGGGATGTATAATACATCTTTGAGAGTAAGATTCTTATTGAGTTGGACAGTGCCTTTGTGAGTAACATTGGCATGGGTGTCATTTGGAAATTTAACTTTAAAATGAACTTTGGTAGGGCAAAGAAGTGTAAATGGATGTGCAGCAGATCATGTGATCTATTGCACCCGTGTCTATGATCCATGGAATGTTGTGTGAAGGTTCTATGTGAGAGACTGAGAAACAAGATGATATACCAGACATGATGGAAGCCGAGGGATAACGAGAGCTAACTTGAGATGTATCAATGGACTGAACTTGATTGGCAGCTGGCTGTGTAACCTGACACTAGAGCAAAGCAATGAGCTGTTGATATTGCTCTTTAGTTAGAGCTGCGTGGAATTCCTCAATGATTTGTTTGTGGTTCGAAAGACTGATTTGGTTGGTAAAGGGGTTGGATCCTTTGCTTCGATTGGCAAGTTTATGGCCTGATGGATAGCCATGTAATTTGTAACATCGATCAACAGTATGGCCAAGAAGATTGCAGTGAGTGCAGGTTGGTTTTTCAAGGTGTGGATTGGCTTTGAAACATTTTTCTAAAGAATGGTCAGAAACGTTACAAAAAGTGCAGAAAAGCTTTGCCCTCCTTTGAGAACCAAAATGCTTGGGGTTGTCTCGGGTGTTTAGGAAGTGAATTTTGGTAGCCAAGGCAAGCGTGTCATGGAGATTGGAAATATTGGAAAGTTATTGACGTTTCTCTTCCTGTTGAACAAGAGCATAAACTTCACTTAAAGTGGGGGTGGACTTGATAAGGATAATTTGGGCTTTAATGTTGGTGAAGGAATCATTAAGTCTCGTAAGGAACTTCATCATCCAGTTACGCTGCTGGTTCTCAAGCGCATGTTTCATAGCACCACAAGTGCAAGATGGGATGAACTCAAAGTTGAGAAGCTCATCAAATAAACCTTTCAATTTAGAGAAATATAGGCTGACAAAGTCATCACCTTAGGCAAGGGAATGGATGGACTGCTTTAATTCATAAATTCGTGGTCCATTATTTTGTGCAAAACGCTGTTCCAACTCAAGCCACAGGGCATGAGTTGTCTCAACATACACAACACTATTTTTTATTTCAAGGGACATTGCATTTTGGAGCCAAGTCACAACCATGTCACTGCACTCAAGCCAAGGTTCTAATAGGGCATCGTTTGGATCAGTAGGTTCATAGAGAATACCATCAATGAAACCGAGTTTCTTCTTAATTCTGAGTGAACGACGTACTATGCGAGCGCAAGAATGGTAATTATCAGTTGTGAGGAGATGGTTGGCGAGTAGGGTTCCAGGAACATCATTTGGGTTGAGAAAATATGGACTGGAGGGGTCTTTAGGGTTGATATTGATGGGGGAATTGGTGTTGACAGAAGGATTAGTGTTGACTGAAGAATTGGTGTTTTCTGTAGCCATTTATGGCTCTGATATCATAACAGTTTTAATAAACTGAATGTTTTGCATAAAAATAAAGAGAATAAAATAAATGGAGAAGAAGAAGATTGCAGAGAAATTGCTCTTTGTATTGATATATTTGCTTTTCCTTTACAATGTACAAAACTTCCTATTTATACAGAAAATCTGATTCTCTATCTAATTGTACAGAAAATTTCTAACAGAATGACAGCTTATTTATTCTAGAATCATCCTTGTTTTGTTGCTGGCCCTTTGTTGAGTTATGGGAAATCGTGGCTGAGGTGGAATGTTGTGATGGCAGCTTCTGTGCTAGTTCTAACAAAACAAACAAAACATGAAAATATTCACTTAATTATGGCACCCTGATTCGGCCCTTCGACTAAGAGGGCTTGTGGCTATGGTTCATGGCTACACCTCGGAAAGCAGCTGGCTTTTTGAGCTTACCGCAGTAGCCATAGCCAAAGCTGGTTTTTATGTTTGTGCACTTGACCTCCAAGGCCATGGCTACTCCGACTGCATCCAGTTCTTTGACGCAGCTAGAGGCGACCATCTGAAGCTCCCAGCTTTTCTATACGGCGAGTCACTTGGTGGTGCAATTGCCATACTTGTTTGCCTAAAACAAAGAAGTGAATGGAATGGTTTGATTCTAAATGGAGCTATGTGTGGGGTTTCAAAGAAGTTCAAACTAGTGTGGCCGCTGGAGAAGCTACTTTGGGTGGTTGCTTTCATTGCACCCACTTGGAGAATAGTGATCACACAGCCTGTTGGAAGTAAATCATACAAGGAGGAATGGAAGAGAAAGTTGGTTGCAATGAGTCCGAATCTCCCAATGTCTGGGAAGCCACTGGCAGCCACTACACTGGAGTTTCTAAGAGTTTGTGAGTATATACAGAGAAATTGCCACGAGTTGGAAGTTCCTATGCTGGTTGTGCATGGAGGGCATGACATGATTTGTGACTCAAACTCTGCTAGGTTGTGATGCTACACTTTTCGACTCGTAATAACTCTAGGCTCCGCGACCTGTAGAACACTCAAAAAGAGTGATCGGAGGACCACCAGATTGGCTCCAGCAGTAGTCGCTCCGATGCTTAAGTAAGTAAATGGAATTGAAAAGATTGTATTGAAAGCCAAAGAATGAGCATGAAAATAAAGCGTACCTTTAGGGTTTAATTTATAGACCGTGGCCTTTCTAAGTTGATTAGGATTCGGAGTCATGAATATAGGGATTTGATCATCGGAGATTGCAGTTACCTTGTTGGATTCATCATAGATAAAGATGAACATGTATAGCAGTTTCCTTGTTGAAGACTGTTTCCTTATTCCCTGCTCGGCAGCCGCTAAGGCGGTAACGAGCTCTGGAGTTTTGGTCTGGAGTCCTGTAATTAACTCTGTGATCCTTATCCGGATGTGTATGTGCTCTGGAGGCATATGCTCGGCCGCTTCCGATCTTTCAGCCTGCCTTGAATGTCCGAGTGCTTAACCACTGGTTGAGCGCGAGCTGAGTTAGCCGAGCGTGAGCTGGACTTAAAGGCATACATACGTGTCAAGTGCTGATTGGTTTTGCTCTTTTGTGGTATATCAGTTAGTCCCCCCAAGTCCTAGTTTGATGTTAACAAGCAACTAGGGCTAGGCCTTTTTCGGAGAGTCATGTATCTTGTCTGTTCGCCTTTCAAGGTGGCTGTTGGTGCATCATTTATTGCGCAACTGGAGATTGGGTTTTTTCAAGGCCATCATTGTACTGAACCGATGGTTGGGTTTCTCGAAGTCATCATTGCTCCGAACCGTCATGGCGCTTGGGCTTGGTGGGTCCCTTCTGATACTGCTTTTATAAATATAGAGAGAGATTTGAAATGACCTTTCCCCCGTCATTTTCACTGTGCCAGAAGATCTTGTCCGCCATTGTTGGTTTGTGCGACTTCGAAGAACACTGATTGCCTGAGGCTCTGGTCTAGAACAGGTTCGACCGATCTTCCTCTTCTTTGCTTCTTCCTCTTTAAGTTTGAGAGTAATGTCTACTCCTCTTGAATCTTCAAATACTAGTGAGGGGGTAAGAAATCCCTCAGAGATGGCTATGCCGCCTCACTTGGAGAATGTAGATGGTCTTGCCGCCGAAGATGTTGAGGAGAGGTTTATTGAGCCTCCCCACAGTCCTGAGACTAGAATTGTCGATGCCTTCATAGAGCCCCGAGACAGGGCTGGGGAGACCTCTGGCAGGTCTTTCCATAGAGAAGAGGGCGAAAGTGCTGTTACCCAAAGCTTGTTGGACGAGTGGAGGGTGAAGTACAATTTCCCCTAGAATGTTACTTGCAGAGTACCAGGCCCAATGGATCGTCCTCATGATTTTGAAGCCGGGGAGATATGTGTTTATCTTGCCTGGTTTGAAATGGGTTTGAGACTTCTGTTGCCTGATTTAGTTAAGCAGTTCTTCTGTTGGTACAAGCTCTGTCCTACCGATCTTAATCTCAATAGTTGGCGGCAAATTTTAGGGTTTGTAGTGTTAGGGCACAAAAATAATGTAGATGTATCCATAGATCTGATCCGTAGTAATATGGATCTGAAGTATAAGAAGGCAGAAGGCCTTTTTTACATGTCTTTTGAGAAGGGGTTTCGACCTCTGTCTTCTGTTCCCACTTCTAATAAAACGTAGAAGAAGTGGTACTTCTTTGTTGGAGGAGGATGGGAGCGTGAAGACTTCCAAGATGATGTCTCGATATTCCCTCGTACCACGGGTCATAAGGGTGAGGCTTATTCCCTTAGGTTTGTTTTAGCTTTTTTACATGTTTGTGGAAACGCTTGGGCCACGTGCCTCGTTCCTATGCTCCACCAGTCCCGATTGAGGGGAGTAGCTGTTGTGCCACTTTGAGTCTCACATCGAATAGGAGTCGGGCACTGGTGTCGCTTATAAGCCCCAATCGTCCTCTCCTTTACATCAGGCCTTTTCCGCCTAAGAAGAACAAAGCCGTGAGGGCTTTTAAGCCCAAAGTGGACAATATGGTGCATGTGGAGCCTACTATGTGACAGGACGAAAAAAGTGCAACATCAGTTTGGCGCCGTCTGTGGGAACGACTAATCTCCAAGTGCTCTATTCACAAACTTATCTTTTTCCTCACCGGAAAACCATGGCCCCAAATCTCCGACCGCGACAGAATACTCAGAATCTGCAAAGCTCTCAACGTCGGTCGCCTGCTCCACGAGCAAGGGGGCCAACAGTTGATCCCATGCGACAAAAGATCGAATCGATCAAACGACACAACGAACTGGTGCAGGAACAGTTGCTTGCCTTAACTAGAACACTGGCAACGCTCACACAGAATCAAAGGACGAGTCCTCCTAACCTGCCGGTCAACATTGCTGCGGGAGCACAACCCCCTATTACCATTGAGAATGAGGAGCCCCATGGGTAGGCTCCAAATAACCAGCCTGGGCACCCCCAGGGTGTTGCTCGCGTTGGTAGAGATCCACAACCGTCAGCAGCCCTAGGTTGGGGAACATCAGCCTTCATCCCTGATGTCCATTACCGGAGCACCACTAGAGCCCCAACCCCAAGGGCTTCGGGAGCACATCCGGCACCACGGGAGCCTCATCCCCATGTAGCACCAATCCCTCCGGTTCGGAACCCTCTTCCGTCTGAGGGATGTACTCAGCCCGACTACCCTGAAACGGAGGCTGTGAGGCAAGGTTAGCAAGATGTCAGATTCAGAGACCGACGGAGGGTAGAAGAAATTGCCGAATCTATGGATCGAACAATTGCTTTGAGAGGTGCCCAGAACCCTCCAGAGCAAGACGAGTTGGCTAGGCTGCTCGGAAGACTTGCCACCCCATTCACTCAAGCCATCATGTCAGAAGAAAGGCCCAGAAAGTTCATGGTGCCAAAGTTCACCCTGTACGATGGCACTGGAGACCCAGGAGATCATCTTTCGCACTACCAGCATACGATGGCTGTCCACGGGGCCTCTGATACTTTTATGTGCCGAACTTTCATTACCAGCTTGAAGGGAACCGCTCTGAAATGGTTCCACCACCTCCCTCCGAACTCAATTATCGGCTTCTATGAGCTCAGTAGGCAATTCCTGGACAGATTTATGACCAGCAGAAGGCTCCGAAGGGGACCAGAATTCCTGTTAAATGTCAAGCAGACTAAGGAGGAGTCCCTCAAAACCTACATTGCGCGCTGTCGAACTCACGGAGATCACCGACTGCAGCCCAAGATTCCTTGTAGCTGCTTTAACTACTAGACTTGCTCACGGTGGCTTTAGAGACTCCTTGATAAAGAGTCCCCCAGCCGACATGGCGGCATTAATGGATCGAGCCAGGAAGTATATCAACCTGGAAGAAGCCAACCGCACATCCTAGAAGGGCAAAGATCAGAGCCAGAAGGATAATCCTAAGAGGGAGGATCATAAGAAGGAGGACCACAGAAGAGACTCCAACAAGAAGAGGGCCAGGAGTCCAGAAAAGAGAACAGCGCCCAGGACTGTTTATAGTTCCGGACCAAGGGAGTTCACTAACTTTACCTCTCTGAACACTACACCGAATCAGGTACTCCGGCAAATTCGAGATTGGGAAAACCTGAGGTGGCCTGAACCAATCAAAGGAGATCCCAGCCTTCGGGACTAAAGTAAGATTGCAATTTCCATAAAGATCATGGACATATGACTAACTCATGCAGGACCCTTCGATATGAGATTGAGTAACTCATAAAGAAAGGACGTCTTCGGGAGTTCATCAAGCAGGAGGGAAAGCAGAACCCCCAAGAAGACAAGCCTCAACAACAGCCAAACCAGAGGCCCGAGCAGAGGCAGGAGCAAAGGGAAGGACGAAACGAGTCTCAGAGGCAGAACAACCATGTCATTTACGTCCTCCATGCTGACTCCCCAACTACAGGAATGTCAAACAGGGCGAAAAAGAGATATGCTCGGAGGCCAGAACTGCCCCAAACGTATTGCAGATTTCCAATGTTGAAAAAAGGCTCAAACCAGAGCTGGAGATTCAGTTCACAGAGCAGGACCTAGCTGGGGTACACTGTCCTCATAGTGATGCCCTCGTCATCACCTTCAAGATTGCCAACTTCAAGATCAGACCTGGTTGACAACGGCAGCTCCGTCAATATACTGTTCCATGAGCCACTTAAACAGATGGGAATGGACCACGACAACATCAAGCCTATTACTGCCGTAATGGCAGCCTTTGATGGCAATCTCAGTACCCCATTGGGAAGAATCGACCTTTCTACTACTGTAGGAGAGGGAGAATGACAGAAAAGCACCATCTCAGAGTACATGGTGCTGAATATGAAATCTCCTTACAATGTCATAATTAGGAGACCATGGTTGCACCAGATAGGGGCGGTCATCTTGACCCTCAATCAATGTCTAAAATATGTCCACAATCAGAACGTTCACTCTGTCAGAGGGTGTCAACCGACTTCCCGGAAATGCCATGCCGTTGCACTCAAGGAGAAGACAACCTTCATAACCGAACGAGGTCTCTACTGCTATAGAGTAATGCCTTTCGGTTTAAAGAACGCTGGAGCCACATACCAGCGGTTGGTGAACAAGATGTTCAGCCCACTACTCGGCAATACCATGGAGGTATACATTGATGATATGCTGGTCAAAAGTCTGCAGAAAGGTAGTCACCTCCAGCACTTAGCCTAGACCTTCGATATCCTAAGACAGCACAAGATGAAGCTCAACCCCTCGAAATGTACCTTCGGGGTGACGAAGGGAAAATTCTGGGGATATATTGTCTCTCAGAGGGGTATCGAATCAGACCCCACTCAGATCCAAGCTCTGATTGGACTAAAGTCACCGAAAACCAGAAAAGACATTCAGGCACTGAATGGCAGAATCATGGCACTAAGCAGATTTATCTCCAAATCCACTGATCGCTGCCTACCTTTCTTCAAAGCTTTGAAGGGCAACAAAGCTTTACAGTGGACGAAAGAATGTGAGAAAGCTTTTCAAGAGTTGAAGGAGTATCTAGCCTCTCCAGAACTTCTATCAAAACCAGTACAGGGAGAAAAACTACTCTTGTACCTTGCAGTCTCTGAAAACGCAGTCAGCTCCGCATTAGTCAGACGGGACAGGGGAGTACAGAGACCCATATTCTACGTCAGTAGGGCACTACTCGACATAGAAAAGAGATATCCAGAAGTGGAAAAGATAGCCTTTGCTTTGGTGATATTAGCCCGGAAGCTCAGACCTTATTTCCAAGCTCATTCAATTGAAATCCCAATTGCCTATCCTCTGAAGTCAATATTGAGGAAGCCTGAGGTGTCGGAAAGATTGGTAAAGTGGTTTGTGGAATTAGGGGAATTTGACATATCATATGTGCCACGAAATTCCATCAAAGGGCAGGCCTTGGCTGATTTCGTTGCCGAGTTCACCCCTGACATTTCAAGACAAGGCACAGCTCATCTAAACTTCAGGAACCTGGCTGCTCTACATCAATGGATCATCAACCGATCAGGGCTCAGGAGTAGGCCTGGTACTACAGTTCCCTGATGGGCTCTCGTCAGAAAAAGCAGTCAGTCTGGGATTCAAAGCTTCCAACAATGAAGTAGAATATGAAGCCCTAATCCTAGGCATGAAGTTGGCCTTGGAATGCGAGGTTCAGAACCTTAAAGTCTTCTTAGACTCCCAACTGGTGGTAAGCCAAGTCCTGGGAGAATTCTCCATTAAAGATGATAGGATGCTTCGGTACTCCGAACTGGTGAACCACTTGAGGCATTCCTTCCAGACGTTCACTATCCAGAAAATAGAAAGAAGTCAGAACTGCAGAGCAGATGCTTTGGCAAACATGGCGTCCCGCTTCAAGTCTGAAGCAAACTCCACGATAAAAATCTCTTATTAGCTAGGACCCAGCATAGAGGAAGCCCAAGTTGCCCAAATTGCTGAACAGCCCCAGAACTGGATGACTCCAACCTCCAGTACCTAGAATCCAGGCTCCTCCCAAAAGACAAAAACAAAGCCAGGAGAATCCGAATTAGAGCAGCTCGGTACCTGATCCTGAACAACAAGCTTTACAGAAGGTCTAATTCTCAACCTCTGTTAAAATGCTTAGCTCCAGAAGAATCACAATACGTCTTGGCTGAAATACACGAGGGTATCTGCGGGAATCATAATGGGGGCAGAACAATAGCTCACCGAGCTCTGACTCAGGGCTACTACTGGCCTAGCATGCTAAGGCAGGCTAAGGAGTATGTCCAGAAGTGCGACAAATGCCAAAGATTTGCCCCATATCAACACCAGCCTCATCACGAGCTCGTCTTGATTACTAGTCCTTGGACCTTTGCTCAGTGGGGGATGGGCATCGTGGGTCCATTACCAAAGGCCCCACCAAACAGGAAGTATCTCTTGGTAGCCATTGACTACTTCTCTAAATGGGCCGAAGCTGAACCTCTAACATATATCACAGAGAAGGAAGTTGAGAGCTTCACCTGGAAGAACATTGTTTGCAGGTTCGGTATACCACGTGTGATTATCTTTGACAATAGGACACAGTTCACTGGTAAACGCTTCAAGAAATTCTGTGAAAATCTTAACATTAGGCAACACTTTGCCTCTCCAGGCCATCCACAGGCAAATGGGCAAGCAGAGGTCACCAACCGAACGATCCTTGATGGATTAAAGAAAAGGTTGGAGCAAGCCAAAGGAAAGTGGGCAGAGGAACTCCCTGGAGTTCTTTGGGCCTACAGAACAACCAGAAGAACTCCCACCTCTGAAACTCCCTTCTCATTGGCTTACGGTACAGAAGCAGTAATCCCGGTTGAGATCGGTATGCCAACTCTGAGGACTGAAGCCTTCGAGCAAGAATCTAATGATCAGCAGTTGATGAAAAATTTGGATTTGCTTGAAGAGAGAAGGGATCAAGCCAGCATCAGGATGGAAGCCTATCAGCAGAAAATGGTCAACAAATCCAAGGTGGGGCTCAAGACGGTCAGCTTTCAAGTCGGAGACTTTGTCTTAAGAAGAGTCTTTCAAAACACCAAGGATCCCACTATGAAAAAGTTGTCACCGAACTGGGAAGGCCCCTACAGAGTGACGAAGGTTGTTCGGCCTACCACCTACTGGCTAGAAGACATAACCGGGAAGCCTATTCCTAGGCTATGGAACGTGGAACATTTACGGAAGTATTAACAATAGAGATGTTTCTTTCTTCTTAATACCTCCATAGAATGTTCATCTTTTAATGCACAGGCCTCTAGAGCCTGGTCCATCTATAATGTACAAGTCTTCGTACTTGGTCCATCTCTTAATACACAGGCCTCCAAAGCCTGGTCCATCTATAATGCACAGGCCTCCAGAGCCTGGTCCATCTATAATGCACAGGCCTCCAGAGCCTGGTCCATCTATAATGTACAAGTCTTCGTACTTGGTCCATCTCTTAATGCACAGGCCTCCATAGCCTGGTCCATCTATAATGTACAAGTCTTAGTACTTGGTCCATCTATAATGCACAGGCCTCCAGAGCCTGGTCCATCTATAATGTACAAGTCTTCGTACTTGGTCCATCTTTTAATGCACAGGCCTCTAGAGCTTGGTCCATCTATAATGCACAGGCCTCAAGAGCCTAGTCCATCTATAATGTACAAGTCTTCGTACTTGGTCCATCTCTTAATGCACAGGCCTCCAGAGCCTGGTCCATCTATAATGCACAGGCCTCAAGAGCCTGGTCCATCTATAATGTACAAGTCTTCGTACTTGGTCCATCTCTTAATGCATAGGCCTCTAGAGCCTGGTCCATCTATAATGCACAGGCCTCCAGAGCCTAGTCCATCTATAATGTACAAGTCTTTGTACTTGGTCCATCTTTTAATGCACAGGGCTTCAGAGCCCGGTCCATCTATAATGCACAAGCCTCTAGAGCCTGGTCCATCTATAATGTACAAGTCTTCGTACTTGGTCCATCTCTTAATGCACAGGCCTCTAGAGCCTGGTCCATCTATAATGTACAAGTCTTAGTACTTGGTCCATCTTTTAATGCACAGGCCTCCAGAGCCTGGTCCATCTATAATGCACAAGTCTCAGTACTTGGTCCATCTCCTAATGCACAGGCCTCTAGAGCTTGGTCCATCTATAAATGTACAAGTCTTAGTACTTGGTCCATCTCTTAATGCACAGGCCTCCAGAGCCTGGTCCATTTATAAATGTACAAGTCTTTGTACTTGGTCCATCTTTAATGCACAGGCCTCTAGAGCCTGGTCCATTTATAATGCACAAGTCTTCGTACTTGGTCCATCTTTTAATGCACAGGCCTCCAGAGCCTGGTCCATTTATAATGCACAAGCCTTAGGGCTTGGTCCATTTTTTAATGCACAGGCCTCCAGAGCCTAGTCAATCTATAATACACAGGCCCTCCGAGCCTGGTCCATCTTTAATACACAGATTCTATGGTCCAGTCCATCCAAAGATAGAAATTCCAAACATCTTCAACTAAAGTTTCCTAGATCGGAATACCTCAGAGCTGATACTTAGATTATTTGGCTTATGTACCAGCAAGCAACAAATACTACAGTACCAAGCAGGCTTAAAGTACTTTGATTCAAGACTTCAAGTTTTATACAAGTTTCTTTGATCTGCTCTTAGAACATACAGAAAAGTCATTCATCGGAAGTGCACAAAAAGGTGTTTTAACTCCAAAAGAGCACATTCAAATACAAAGAACATCAGATTTGAGAAGAAGAAACTCAATTTCATTGCTGATTCAGAAAGTTTACATCAGTACAAGAAAACTGGAAGGAAACTATTACACAGAACCTATAACAGAGACATCATTTTATTCTATGGCATCATGGCTTTCTTCCTCATGCAAAGCATTAGGGGCCAGAGTTCCAGACCTCCATTACTGCCGTCGCCGGCTCCACTTGAAAGGAAGGAACCCTGAACCCCAATCTGCAGCAAGAAGCACCCAGGACATTTCATCATCACTATCACTTATCTCAATACCAACGGATGATGAGGGCTTTGGGTCTCAGGAGACTTTTCATTCTCCACCTTTGGTTTCCTCAAATTCAGCATGACACCCAACCGATTTAAGTAAGGGTCTCTACCAAGACGTAAAGGGAAGGAGACATCCCACCTTCGACTTTATCACCAATGCTCCAAGCCTCGGTTGAATCAAGGAGGGACCACCTCAAATTGGAGAAATCTCGACCGGATGCTAAGATGGACAAGAAGATCTTCGCCTCCTCTAATCCTTCCTTGAAGACTGAATCAAAGAGAAGGTTAACTCTCGGCCACAGTTTAATCATTCCCAACTCAGACTGAAAATCGTCAATCATCTCCGGGCAAACGGTAAGCCTCTAAAAGACATTCAAATTCTCTCCGACAAAGGAACAGTCTGAGAGCAAAAGTAAAAAGATGGGGCGCAACCGTACGCTTCTCTTTCATATATATAGACCTTCAAAGCCCAAGAGTCACCCAGTTGGACCGTCGCAACGGTTAAATGAAGAGTTGGCTTCAAAAACCCAAACGACGGTGGTACAATAAATGACCCATTAAACCGACGTCTCAAAAAATGGAGAAACAAAATGTGTGACTCTTCATAAAGCCCATAGCCCTAGTCATGCCCTAGCTCCTAACTAGGGCTCGGGGGGAGTAGCTGATATACCACAAACAGACACACCAATCACCTTGAGACACGTGTGCTTACAGAATCGATAAACTCGGTTATACAGAGCAGTCATGGCCTTCAGGGCATTCTCATATAGCCGATAAACTAGGTCATACAGAGCAGGCGGAGCCTTCAGGGCATTCTCATGCACATATCCTCCAGACCTTAGGCTCTGCAATATTCATTCAGTATTTCGGATGGTTCCGACCCTATGGTTTCCTTAACAACTGCCAAGCAGGAAACAAGGAAACCGTCTTCAACACGAAAACAGTCTTCAACAAGGAAACTACTATATATGATTATCTCTATCACAATACTCCACAAGGTAACTGCAATCTCCGATGATCAAATCCCTATATTCATGGTTCCGAATCCTAATCAACTTAGAAAAGCCACGGTCTATAAATTAAACCCTAAAGGTACGCTTTATTTTCATGCTCATTCTTTGGCTTTCAATACAGTCTTTTCAATTCTATTTACTTATTTAAGTATCGGAGCGGCTACTGTCGGAACCAATCCGATGGTCCTCTAATTACCCTTTTTGAGTGTTCTACATGTCGCTCAGCCCAGAGTTATTACGAGTCGAAAAGTGGTTGGTTTATGAATCAGCAGCCAGTAAGGACAGGACTTCGAAGATTTTCACGGGCATGCGGCATAAGTTGATTGGGGAAGCAAATGAAAGTGTGGAGCTGGTGTTTAGGACTATATTGTCATGGATTGGAGAGCGAGCTGACAAAGTTAAGACCAACTGGAATTGATATACTATGTTGAAACTAAGAAGTAGTGACGATGATGAACATTCTGTCACCAAAATGAATTGTAACCAATTAATTCGTTATATAAAGATGTTTTCGATATTATACATCATTCAGAATTTCAGAAAAATTACTGCATATATGATTTCTTTTTAGGACCGACTATATGTTCAGATTTTAGTTTATTTTTTTGGGTCACGTGGGTCGTCCCGAATAGTTTCACGGGTACCACAATTCTTCCATCATCCTTGGCCGCACCTGATAATTACCAGGTCTAAATCCTGCGGTGGTCCCAAGGAATTTAGCACTAATAAGATGCTTATGATCATATCGCGCTCGCTATCTTTATATGTTCAGATTGTTGCCGCCATTTTATTATAATGTAGCACTAACAGTAACTGCTGCTGCAGTGCTGGCCTGGATAAGCCTGTAAGGTGCTGCCAATAAGAAAAGAGTAATTAATATTTGAATGTTCAAAAATTTTCGTGTTCAAATGGTACTCCATACTCACATGAATTGAGATTTTGTAACGATCCCATGACGATGAATCTCAACCCATGTTAGTGTTGAGCACTATTTAAGTATTAAATATATATTTGAGTATTAATTGAATCATTGATAAGAAAATGTATTGCTCTAGATTACCAGACAAGAATCCGAGCAATCTAAAAAATCTGAGATTAATCTTTTCTATCTAAGTTATCCCAAAAAGAAACTTTTAGTACAAGAAAGTTCAATTATAAACTTTCATGTTAATACCGTTAAAAGATATTACTAATTAGATTAAAATAACCTTCAAGATACATTTAAAAAAATACTAAATAATTTATAAAATAAATTCTTTAATATAAAAAACACATAACATTTTTTATTTATCTAGAAGGCCTATAAAATAAATTTTTACTTGATAAAATGTTATGATTTTTTTGGATTGATGAATTTATTTTATATAATTTTTAGTATTTTTTCTTCTTAAATATATTTTGAGAGTTATTTTAGTTTAACTAGCAATATTTTTTAACGGTATTAGAATAGAAGTTAAGAATTTGATTTCTTTGCAATAGAAAAAAATTAATATAGAGATTTTTTAGATAGAAAAAAATTAATCATAAACTTTTTGGATTGAAAATTTTAATATAGAGATTTTTTAATTTTTTTTCCAAAAAAATTTACAGTCGTTAAAGGTTGTTAGGCAAGAGTTTCAAATGAGATAGAATTTTGCGTTATTTAATTAATCAAATCTTATAAGTTAGTTTTAATTATTTGTGATCCCTAATAAAAAAATTCACTCTAATTAATTCCTAGAGATTGATTATTATGTTAGAAACACTCTTACTGAGTTATAAAATTATGAATTCAAGTATATCAAACATCTAAAATAAAATAAACTAAATATATATATATATATATATATATATATATATATAATATACTTTATATTATAACAAATAAAATTTTTTTGCAACACTTTTTCCTGCGTTGCAAAATATATCTATCTACGATGGTAAAAAAGATACCGTCACAAATAATAATGTTTTGCGTTGCTAGTAATTAATTAGTTGCAACACTTTTTTTGATAATTAATTATTTACAACACTTTTTTGGAAGCGATATTTACTGTTACTAAACCATCACTGTTACCCAAGATGAAAAATTAATACCGAGTCCAAGAGAAAACTTTTTATTTCAAGAAGTCCATTGACTTTATATTTATTTGAAAGAAGGACAATTGCTGAAGTGTATTTTTTTAATGACAATTTTGCCACTAAAGTCAATGGTCTATAAATGATTTACCGTTTTATTTTATGCCAACTTTGTCAAATAAAAAATTCCTAAAATCAAATCTACTTTTTTGCCTTTCTCTTTCTCTCCCTATCCCAAATCTAGATCTGAATAAGCAACAGCCATTGGTCGGCGGTCGATGATGATCGAGGTATAATCGCCGACCTCCCTCTCCTTTCACGCCGTTTGATGTATACCTTGGTCGAAATCAATCAATGCTTGGAATCTGCGATAACGGTGCTGGTGGATTATAGTATTCTTCAATTGCTCAAGTCCACTGAATTCAAGGATAAGAGTGGTTTTCACATGGGTGCTGCGAAAGTAATGTTTTGGCTCTTGATTGTAAAATGTGGTATGAGATTTTTGGAGCAGTGATTGATGTTGGTAAAGTATTATTTTTAAATTGATGTTGTCCTTTAGTTGTCTTTATTTGAATGAATGTGGTGGTGGTTGTTTCTTTTTTTGGATGGGAATGGAGAAGTTTTCAATTAATTTGTTTCGGTCTCTTGAGCGTCGATGTTTGCCTGAGCCTAGAAATTTTTTCAATTTTTATGGAAGTGTAAAATTTTATAATTTTCATAATTAGTGAGTTTTTTAATTACTGTGCTAAATTGTACAATTTTACAGTTTTTATAACGAGTGAATTTTTTATGAAACTATACAATTTTCATAATCAGTGAATTTTTTTTTAAATTGTACAATTTTACACTTTTTGCTGGGACGGTATTATATTCTTTTTGGATCCAATTTTTTTCTTCAAAATTTCATATTTAATATTAATCTTGTTTGATAGATCTTGATTTTTAGAGTCTAAATATATAAATTTTATTTAAAATAAATTTACACATTGTGACTATTTGAATTTTAAATTTTTAAAAAAATTTCTTGGTAGTTAGGTATTTTTTAATGAATCAATTAGATTGACTTGACAAAAAATACAGAAGGGTATTTTAGTGACAAAATAATTGAAGGACTTGTGGGGTTAATATATTTAAGTGTAGATCTTGTGATAATTTTTATCTTTTTCATGGACTTGTGATCAAATGACCCAATATTATTTGCCACCTTTTGGAATTGTGGGTAATAATTAAGGAAAAAACAGAAAATGTGATTATGGGTGTTATTACTGACAACAATATTTGCCATTGCTAATACTCAACTATTACCCATGTTGCCCTCAAGCATCGGTAATAAGATATTATTTGCCATATTTACTAGTGTGGGTAATAATTAAGGAAAAAACATAAAATACACTACAGGAAAAACCACTTTTGGCGATGCTCACGAGCGTCGCTAATAATAGCAATATGCATCGCTAAATCGTTTTAGCGACGCTCACGTGTGCGTCGCTAGAGTCGTCGCGAATAATCATGTTGCTAATATTATTAGCAACACACACACTTGTATACATCACTAAAGGTAACTATTAATGATGTGCAAAAGGTGTTGCTAATAATCAGGTGGGGGCGTCGCTAATACTATACAGAGGACGCAATGGGCGTCGCTAATATTGACCTTTAGCGACACACCAAGGGAGTCGTAAATAGTATATTGGAATTCTTTAGCAACGACCGGTGTGCGTCGCTAATAGTATGTTATTAGAATTAATTAGCGACGCCTTCAGTGCATCGCTAATAGTATATTTATAGCGACGAATGTGAAGCGTCGCTAAAACTAATATTTGGGTCTTTTAGCGATGCCTTTGTGTGTGTCGCTAAAAGTTAATTTTTTTTGGGGGGGCTTATTTGGACCTAAATTATTTATTTTTGTTTTTGTTTTATTCCTGTTTAAAACTTGTATCAATTATCTTGATTTACAATAATTCCAAACATTCTGAATTCGTACAAGTCTATTTTATCATTTGTGAGGTATGTGATGGGGTTTCAAGGTCGGTAGGCCGGTATCCGGCATTTTGGTATGTCAAAACCTCAAAATGGGCCTTTTTGGAGCAGAAACTTGCATAAGTTTCAAACCGGTGATCTGAACCGAGTGTCGTAAGTTCATACAAGTCTATTTTACCATTTTTGAGGTGTGTGATAGGGTTTTAGGGTAGTTAGGCCGATATTCGGCATTTTGGTTTGTCAAAACTCCCAAAATGGGCCTTTTTGGAGCATAAACTTGCATAAGTTTCAAACCGGTGATCCAAACCAAGTACTGTAAGTTTGTACACATCTATTTTATCATTTTTGAGGTGTGTGATGGGGTTTTGGGGTAGTTAAGTCGATATTCAAAATTTTGGTCCATCAAAACCCCAAAATGGGCCTTTTTAGAGCAGAAACTTGCATAAGTTTCAAACCGGTGATCTGAACCGAGTGTCGTAAGTTTGTACAATTCTATTGCATCATTTATGAGGTGTGTGATGTGGTTTCAGGGTCGGTAGGCCGATATCTGGCATTTTGGTCTGTCAAAACCCCAAAATAAGACTTTTTGGAGCAAAAACTTGCATAAGTTTCAAACCAGTGATCCAAACCGAGTGCCGTAAGTTCGTATAAGTCTATTTTATCATTTTTGAGGTGTGTGATAGGGTTTTGGGATAGTTAGGCTGATATCCAGCATTTTGGTCCATTAAAACTCCAAAATGGGCCTTTTTGGAATAGAAACTTGCATAAGTTTGAAACCGGTGATCTGAATTGAGTGCCGTAAGTTTGTACAAGTCTATTTTATCATTTTTGAGGTGTGTGATAGAGTGTCGGGGTAGTTAGGCTGATATTTGACATTTTGGTTCATCGAAACCCCAAAACGGGCCTTTTTGGAGTAGAAACTTGCATAAGTTTCGAACTGGTGATTCGAACCGAGTGCTGCTAGTTCGTGCAAGTATATTTTATCATTTGTAAGGTGTGTGATGGGGTTTCGAGGTTGGTAAGCCGATATCCAGCATTTTGATCCATCAAAATCCCAAAATGGGCCTTGTTGGAGGAGAAAGTTACATAAGTTTTAAATGGTCATTAGAACCGATGAAATTAAGTAGGTTCGTGCAAGTTTATTTTCATATTTGAAGTGTGTCATGTAGTTTCTAGGCCGTTAGGCTGAAATATGAATTTTTTTTTTTTACATAAAATTTTTTATAAATAATAAAGCCACCAAAGTAATTAATTTAAAAAACTTACTACGACTGAATAGAGCCTCCCTGTTGGCTGAGGAATGTCTGCATAAGAGACTCTAGCTGGGTCATGCGAGCGTTGAGGTCTGTCATCATCTGCTCCAGCTGTGCATTCCGTCTCTCAGTTGCCTCAACTCTCTAGGTGGCTTTGTGAAACCCAGCATCGTTCTCGACGGTAGAGGACGATGACATCGGCGACATCCCACTCCCTAAGCCATGCACATATCCACGCCTCCTGTCCAGAACAGTCTTCCGTATTTGGCCATCGATCGACGGATGCTCACCCTCAGGGGTCGATGGAGCACGCAGCTGGACCATTTCCTCCTATAAAAACATAAATATATGTTATTACTTTTATAACTTTGGATTAATATTAAATTAGTAATATTGGTATATATACGTAAATAACTTACATAAAGCTGCTGAGCTCCAAGCCCAGTCTAACCCTTCTCGGGGTTGTAGTGCGTCTTATGCCACAAATCAATCGGGCTGGGTGGTGCACCGGTCTCTTGGTCTCGCTGTAGCAAATAAACAGTAGGTTGTGAAGATTGATTTCATAAAAAGATTATACAATAAGAACTTGATACATGTATTAACTTACCATCTCATGCCTATACCTAACAAAAGACTGTGATCCACCACAGTGGGTCACCTTTTGCTTACTTCTGCTCTCGTTATTTTTCTTGCTAAGTTCCTACACTTGGCCAAAACAAAAAAGGTTAGTATAAATGACAATGATTTATCATACAACAAAATTAATTTTGAAAATTCATACCTAAAATGCATAGTAACATCCAATCCTCCACCGTCAACCCCCTGTAGGGTCTATCGCGAGGCTCTCTGTCGGCTGCCACCTCTACCTCGTAGTGCATGTGGAGCCTGTGTTGATAGTCCTTGAAATGGACTCCCAAGTAACGGTCCACTACTTTCACGACATGAGGTAGGTGGAGATCAATGTCAAACTTCTCTTGTAAAACATTTCATTATCAAAACATTACTTCATTAGATATAATCAAATTTAGTTGAATACAATAATAAAAGACATACCAGGATATGCGCATGAATATCCCATCGCTCTTCGTCAGTGACGAGACTCTAGTCATTGACATGGAGTGGGGCGTGTAGTCAGCAAATAATGCCGACCTCTATGGTGAAGTGTTGTGCCTACCCACCGATGGGCTTCAACAATCTCGGAGGTATCTCAATCTGAAGTCACACGCCTTCTGCTGCCTCCATCTGAACCTACAAACTAAGGTTCTTTGACCTACCACGCCCTCGTCTAGAGGCGGTAGCTGAAGCCTTAGAAGAAATAAAATAGAAACAATTAGTACCATATTCAATCGATAAGAAGTAACATCTTCTTGATCATGGAAAATAACACCATCGTAGGTAGATTGAGACTCTTCTTGTAGTGCCTCCTCAATCCTCTCCAAATCTTCCTCCCCCTCTTCAACTTCTAGTACATCATAAACATTTTTAGACTTTATTTTTTGGAACTACCCATTTAGATGTTGTTTATTGAATTATGAGATATATGAAATCTACTTCGGCAAAGGGATAGTATTTTCAAATCATGGACACCTGAAACTTGAAGCCTTTACATATGTAGATTAGGCAGGTTCCATTGATGACAAATGATCCACCTCAAGATATTGTACTTTCCTAGGAAGTAATCTAGTTACATAGAGCAAAAGCAAAAATATGTGGTTGTGAGATCAAGTATTGAAGCTGAGGACAGAGCTATGGGGCATGGAGTTTGAGAGTTTATTTGGTTTTAAACATTGTCGAAAGATCTTGGATTTGACTATAGTAGGGATATGCAACCATATTGTGACACAAGTTTGCTATTAATATTGCTCACAATCAACATGATAGACAATGTATATAGAAATTGATAGACATTTTGTTAAAGAGAAGTTAAATGAAGGCATGATTTACAGTCCCTTTATGCAATTAGAAGATCAACTAGTTGATATATTCACTAAAGGGCTTAATAGTAGAGTTTTTCATTCAATTGTATGCAAGTTGGGCATGAGAGATATATATGCTCCAACTTGGGGGGGAGTGCTGGAATATTTGGGTATTTATATTTGAGAAAGGGTTTTTTTGTAATTTCCAAGTATTTAATGATGTAACATTAAAAGGGATAGAGATGAGAATGAACTTACTCTTCTCTATTCTCATTTATCAAGAAAAATATTCTTTTCCTCTCATCATTTTTATCTTCATAAACCTTAAGTTACATCTTTTATATTTTGATTATATTTACCCCCTGCCCCTCAAGCTTCTTACATTATATCACTACAAAAATGTATATTTTTAGCGATGCACATTATTAGCGACGCACACAAAGGTGTTGCTAAAAGCTATTATTCGCAACGCACATGAGGTACGTCGCTAAAAGTGACAAAAAATAATTTAATGCGTGAAAAAAATGGTGCGCACCTTTTAGCGACGTAGAAATAGTTATTAGTGACGTACGTGTGCGTCACTAATAGTTATAGAGCATTAGCGATGGACGAATGTACGTCGCTAAGAGTGTGATAAGTAAAACGACATCATCTTGGATACCTTTGGTGACTTGCAAAAAATTATTAGTGACGCACTCTGTACGTTGCCAATAAGTTTGCAATATTTACCCCAAATCGTACGTAGATCTCATTCAATCAGGAGGCTGCACAATTTCTCTCTCTCTCTCTCTCTCTCTCTCTCTCTCTCTCAGACGGTTCATTGACGGCGGTGAGCATGTTCTGACGACGGTGACTTCCGGTAATGACTATTGAGATGGTAACTCTTTCTCTCTCTTTCTCTCTCTATCTCTTTCTCACTCCCCGATCTCAAAATGATTTGTATATTGGATTATGAATTTATGTATCATAGAGCATATTAAAAATGGATTTGTCATATTATCACGAAAAGTTGGTCTCTACCTGTGTTTATTAATTTTTGTTGGAGACAGCAAGTTGTGATTTGGGTGCTAGGAATGATTTGTTTTTGTAGTTGATTGTTTTGCTTTGCTTTTGTTGCTTTGCCTCTTACTACTGCATGTGTAGCTTTTAGTTGGTTTTGTTTTGATTTGTATTGGTGTCTTCCTGTGGCAGTTTTTTTTGGGCATGCAATTTGCCTTTTGCCTTTATACACAACAAGATACACACATAGTAAAATATATAATTACCAAATTATATGTGTGAATGAATTTATTAGTTATCTTCATAAATCAGTGGACATTATATTGGAAAAAAGGGGATTATACAGGAGTTACAGGTTTATCTGATCATTAAAGAAGAAATATTTTGGGGTGGTTAAGGGGATAAATTTATCCTAGAAAAGGCTTTGCCAGTTACATTGGCTTTGAAGTTGCTTCTTATGGTTCAATCCCTTTTTTTTACCTTGGGTGATTGTATATACTTATATACTTTATTGTTCTTCACATTTATTTATTTGTACCATGATTGATTTAACCTTCCTTGTCTGAATGATGAACATGTAGTGATGTGTGTGTATCCTAATGTGCGTCAGTGTGTGTATCCTGGCTTGATTGAAGTGAGATTAGCAACGTACAATGACAAATATTGGAGTTATATATGTACTGGCCCAATTATTATTATTTTTGGTAAGTATGTTTCTGCCCAAATTTGATTTCATGATATTTAAATTATGCATCATTGTTTACTTACAGGTATGCATTAGAATTAACAGAAGCCATCATATTCAATTATGTTTATGAGAAAAACACAATACATGTTTCAAGAACTACATAGTTTGTTGTAGTCTTGTCAACAGGCCTGGTTTAGGTAGATCCTCTAAGATCTGGGCCCACAAATGATATTATAACTTCCATAATCACTTATAAAATTTTTACCTAAACACTTTATAATCTAGGTAAAAAACATCATATATACTTTTATTAATATTTTATTGTGTACTTTTTTTAAAACATTTATCCGAACATTAAATTACATCTCCAAGAATCACTTCTTAGAAACATATTTATCATAGAATCACTTAGTGTCTGTTTGGTAACACTTTTTTAAGTGTTTTTTTTTATACTTGACAAATGCCAAAATTAGAGATTTAATTGGAAAGGTTTAAACTGAGACTATTATTGTTATGTGAAAACTTTGGAGCTTAGAAAATCAATTTAGGCTTATATTATGAAGAGTATTTGTGTTTGTTTGCTAATTTGTTATGAAAATTGTCTGTGTCCAAACACCAAATTGACGTGATGTTTGGACAACTTTGATGTGATGTGTGTTACTTAATTACATGTTTGGAATTAGCTTAATATATCATTAAGGGACATTTTAGTACGGGCATGTACAAAGATTAAACTATGTTTCTGTCCTATTCCTATTGTTAATCAAGCTTAGTGCTCATTTGGATGAGATGAAAAGAGGTACAGTTTAATTAAAAATAAGTTTAAACTCCAAGAAAAACTAAATGATCATGTAACTCAATGTATAATTGCATTCATGTAAGCCTAGCCCCGTTCGGGAGTCATTTTTATCACATGTGAATCTTGTCGCGAAATTTATTCGCGATTGGGCTCGTATGTATGAAAATCGATTTTTGAATTGTCTAGAGTAGGACAGTTTGAGAATGCATAAATTTGCATTGCAATCAATAGCGCATTCTTGAATATTCCACTATGAGAAAATTTTAGCACGGTCTTCTATTGTTTTCTAGGTATATATTTAGGCGTGGTAACGTCTATCACGTATACTTGGAGAACCATATGGAGATGTACTGAAATTTTCTCTGAGTGAAATCAATCATTTGATTTGCTGTTGATTGTAATGTAGATAGTGCATTCATGAATGGGATAGGACCACCTTACCCTTTAGAGAAAAGTTGGAGGAGTTAGGATTCACATTTCATATTTATAATGAGCAACATTTTTGACTTGTATTAGGTGGATGAAAATGGATAAGAGTTGGATGGACTTGAGGGGCAGGCATTTTTCAGGGTATCTATGTAGAGTCCTGAAAATTGAGGGTAAATTTTTCGTTTTTGCTGGTAGAGCATTATTCATGCACCATTTGCCGATAGGGTACTATACATGCACATTTAGAAATAAGTCATATTTAGAAGCATATTTTGAGTATTTCATAGAAGAGAAATATGCTTATAATGTTAAAATAAACCTCTTGTAAATTTGAGCCTATTCGGAGTCATTTTCAAAAATTGGACCAAAAGGGCATCCGGGTGGCCCGGGTGGATTCGGCCAAACCCGGCCACATGAGAAAATTTATTTTTTTGAAAAATTTCATTTAAAATAATTTTAAAAACTTTGGCTAAAACAAAATATCGAATTAAGGCGTTTCGAGACCGGTTGTAGTGTAACGGGGTCCCGGATTCATTAAGGGCAAATGGGTCATTTTTCACCTTTGCCCCTCCATTATAAATACAGCCCCTTAGTGTATTTTTTTTCATTTTTTGGTCTGAGATTCAGAGCAAAAGTCGTGCATGGGAGAAAAGTGAAGAAAATCCCTAGGTTCTCTAAGCTTCAAGTCACCAAAACACACTCCTAGGCCAAGATTCTTGCAAGGCTTCCTTCTAAAAAGTTGTTCCTCTCATCAAGACCTATATTCTCACCGATCGGTTTGACTGCACAGTGAACACAACTCCCTCGGTTTGAGAAAAACCATTTTAGGTATGATATTTTGCTAAGTTAGGAATAGATTTAAGTTTTCTTGCCTTTCAATGTGTTGATTGAATGATTTAGGTGTTTACTTTATGTTAGAAAATCACTTAGGTGGTAGTTGCTTTGAAAACTTAGAGTTGGTAGTTAGGTACTTTTGTGTTCTTTGAGTTTCTTGACATTTTGTTACTTTGATGAAGGTGTACCTTGCATATGTGTTGGATCATTATATTTTAGCTTATGTTCATGTAGAAAAACTCTTTTGGTTTGAGAGTTATGATTTATTCCTTGAGTTGGTAGTTTGTGTATTTGTATTTTCTTTGAGAAATTGTTAAAGTAATGAACATGAAACTTGATCATATGCTTAATTCATTGAATTGTGACTTACATTCATGTAAACAAAGTGTTGTGAAATTGAAGTTATGCTTTACTTTATGAATGAAGCATATTTTAAGTTATGCTCCATATATTGATGAAATGCTTCATTGAGATTGCATTATTGCATGGTGAAATCAAAGCATATTGGCATGGTGTGATCCTTTGAAAATATGGTGTGGGTTGAGCACTTTGGTGCTCTGCATTATGAGGGTGTAGATCCCGTGGCGAAAAACCCAAAATTGGCCATTGGTACTCATGCCAACGGAGACGGACTGTGAAGTGAGACATACAATTGGTACTCGTTCCAACGGGGAACGGCCGTGAAGCGAGACATGGGTGTGGCATAGAGTTTGCATGTGTGTGTCATGCATATCACCTTTGCATTGCATTGATAAATGGAAGGGGGTATGTATAGCTTGAAAATGTACACTCGCAGATGCCATGCCTTAATTTTATTCCTTGCATTAGCATTATGTCATACCAACGGTTGTGCTGACCCCTCGTGGGATATCATATTACAGATGACCCTCCTAGTACTTGAGACTTGTTGAAGTCTTGAAGAAAGGAAGGAAAATGGACTATGAAGAAGATTTGGCCCTTGGGGCATATTTTATATATATGGGCATAAGCCCAAAAGACTTGTATTTCAATGTGGATGAATGGTGAACTATAGACCTTGAATCATTTTGTAATGTAATGACTTAAAACCCAAATGACATGTAGTGTGCTTTAGTTAAATGTGTATCAACTGTATATATGTTGAAAGAAATGATATATAAGATATCTTTATCCAATGAGCATCATATATATATATATATATATATATATATATATATATACATTGAGACAAATAGATGTGTATATGAAAACAAGGGATGTATATTTAATTTACATGAATTGTGGCCACCGAGTGAGGGTGGGTTGTGACATGTTTATTCATATGATGTATCATGAATATTAAGTGGGAAAATGCTTAGAAAACAAAGGAAACCATGTCAAAATTTTGTGAAATTAAAAGAGTCATTAGGTGTGTAAAATGCCCATGAATAAGTGGGAAAAAGTGCCACAAAGTGGGAGTTAAAAGTCTTGAGGAAATAGGCCAAAACTAGAGAAATTTAGCCGTAGCCGCTACAGTAAAAATTTAGAAATAAGAAAAATCAGCCACAGCCATGAACAGTAAAAATGTAGAAAATCAGGTCCTGCAGCCCAGGGCCATGCTAGCCCCCCTGTCACTCGTCTCTGCGCGCGTCTGCACCTGCCGCGCGCCATGCCGCGCCTGTTGCTGCCCTCCTGCGAGCGCACGCGTGCTGCTGCTGCCTTTTCATGACACCCAGCCTAACACCCCCTCCTTGACACCACCCTTTGGCCACCTTTTTGAGCCATATTTGGGCACCTTTTGGGACTATGTTTGGGCATCGTATTGGGCCATGTTTGGCCACCTTTTTTGGGCTATTTTTGGTAACCTTTTTGGGCCATGTTTGGCCACCTTTTTTGGGCTATTTTTGGTAACCTTTTTGGGCTATGTTTGGCCACCTTTTTTGGGCTATTTTTGGTAACCTTTTTGGGTCATGTTTGGCCACTTACATGGGTCATGTTTGGCCCCCTTCCTTAGACAATTTTTGGTGGACTTCTTGACCCATTCTTGGACCATGCCTTAGGGCATTTTGGGGCCTATTTGGGCCATCATCCCAAGGTGTTTTTAGGGATGATTTGGGACTAATTTAGAAACCATTTTTGGACACTACTTGGACTACCTTGACCATTAGTTGGGGGAGGTATTTGACTATTATTGGGGCTCATCTTGGGTGGGTCTAGTTAATAAAATTTCACTTCTAATTTTGGAGAAAACATGGAAAAATGAATAAATGATAAATTAAATTCACCTTATGACCTTTCATTTACTTTTCTTCCTTTATTTCACTCACTCCCCGGGTTTGTAAAATTTCGGGGCTTGATAATGTGAAGGGGATCAAAGATTTTATTGAGTTTGCTCGTGCATCTGCAGATGGGAGAAATAGGATAAGATGTCCATGTTGGAGGTGCAATAATAGGGATTATATGCACATGGATGAGGCCAAAGAGCACATACTCTTACACGGGATGGACAAGAGGTATATGTGTTCAAAATTTTATGGGGAACACCATGACGTACGAGTGGTATTTGAGGATGAAGAAGAAGACGACGATGATGACTTGGGTGATAATGTTAGGGTTGGTTACGAAGGCTTGCCACAAATGCTGGCAGACTTGCAGGGGATTATAACTAGGGCTCATAGTCATAGGAGTGACACAGGAAAATCAGAAGCGTTTGAGTCCTTGTTGAGGGAAGCAAGGCAACTGTTATATCCATGTTGTGATAAGTTTTCAAAATTGGATTTTTTTCGTGAAACTCCTTCATATTAAGACCATCAACCGGTGAAGTAAAATATCATTTAATATGGTCATTGAATTGATTAAAGCAGTACTTCCTACTAGGAAGACCCTTCCAAAATCATATTACGAGGCGAAAAGAATCTTAAGAGATTTAGGCATTAGGTATATTCCCATACATGCTTGCAAAAATGATTGCATGTTATTTTGGAAGGAGATTGAACAATGTATAGAGTGTACGGTGTGCCATAAACCTAGGTATAAACTGAATAAAGGAAAGAGCAAGACTATTCTGCACAATGTGCTGTGATATTTTTTCATAAAACCGAGGCTACAAAGGTTGTACATGCCTCAGAAGACGACAGAAAAGATGCGGTGGCATAAGGAGAAACATGTTGCTGAGAAAAATGTATGTAGGAATCCGGAAGATTCTCAAACTTGGGCTGAGTTTGATAGAAATCACGAATGGTTTGCAAATGAGCCGCGTAATGTACGACTTGGGTTGGCTAATGATGGTTTCAATCTGTTCAGTGACATGAGTAATGCTTACAGCATATGGTCGGTATTGCTTGTGCCATATAACTTGCCACCGTAGAAATGTGTGAAAGAACCATTTATCTTCATGTCGTTCTTTATTCCAGGGCCGAAGTCTCCTGGTAATGAAATTGATGTGTACTTACATCCTTTAGTGGATGAGTTGAAGGAATTGTGGGAGGTTGGAGAGAAGGCATACGATGTCTCTAAGAATGAGACATTTCAATTGTATGTAGCGTTACTGTGGACCATAAATGACTTTCCAGCATACGGGAACTTGTTTGGGTAGAGCACTAAGGGTTATCTGGCACGTCCGGTTTGCAATAAGGATGCATGTTCCCTACATTTGTCCAATAGAAAAAAGATATGCTACACGTGCCATCGTTGTTTTCTACCACCATCACATGGCTTGCAAAATCGGTAGAAGCATCCATGTTTAGATAAGTATGAGCAAGGTATATCAGCCTTTCCACTAGTTTCTAAAATCTTTCTTTCTCCACTTGATCACATTTTCCACAAGAAATACGATGATTGACCTTAATAGACGAGTTTGTCGGTTTGCATCCAGGAAGGCTCTAGTGCTAGCCGCTCCGATGATAAAGTCAGTAACGAAATCAAAATAGTAATTTAAGAGAAGAATTAAGCTTAAATTGAAAGCGTACCTTATAGGTTTATTTATAGGCTGTAGAAATCCTAAGTTGAGTAAGATTAAGAGCCATAAACATAGGAATTCGAAGATATTCGATGATAGTAGTTACCATATTGAACTCTATTTCCTTATTCTGAGATCGGTAGCCTATAAAAGACGGTGATAAGAGTTTACACTTAAATCAATTTCCATCTAAAATCCTTGTCTTCTCTTTTATACATTGTGTGTATGAGTGAAAGCAAATCTCAAGAACTTCCGTGGAAGCACATATGTCCATTTCATTTTTAATTTTTATTTTATATCTTTGTACTTTGGCCAATCGTTTCTCCCTTTTAACACCCTAAAGTCATGATCATCTCTCTCTATTTGAAGATCCATACCAAAACATAGATCCAATATATAGTCGCATGACCAGTGTTCAAGATCCCTTTATGATATACCATAATTCGACCAACGTACTCAGAGCATGACATGTGTCTAAAAGAGGTTCTTCAGTATATAGATCATGAGATGGCTTTCTCATTCGACCTACCAGCCCATAGAGTTCAGAGGTAAGTATTCTGAGTTGGTCACCGCCTTCTAGGGGCTACCGCTATTAGGATAAAGAAATAGAGTTCTACATGGAAACTACTATCTTTGGATATCGTCAAATCCCTACTTTTATGACTCATAATCCTACTCAACTTGGGAGATCTACAACCTATAAATAAGGTCTTAATTCTTCTCTTGAATTATTATTTTTATTCTTTTACTAACTTTATCATCGGAGCGAGTACCACTAAAGCCTTCCCGGTGATGTGTACTTGTTTTGTCTATCTATTTTTTGGGCCTCTAATTTCTTGATTTTTTAATCTAATCTTCTCTTGTATAGGCATCCAAAAGAGTTCGAATGGGTAGGGAAACTTCAGGTTAAGTTGGATGAGACAAAGGCTTCAATTAGGGACTGCCCGATCTATCGCTTCCTCATTTAAAGAGGGTTTGAGAGTAAAAGAATCAAGATGATAGCTGGGGAATAGGGATGGAATTTATAGGGTAAGATTGAATTTTAGGGAAGATGAGGGGATTAGGAAGAGAAAAGGGGGTTAGGAAGGAAGGGATGAGTGAGTCGGGAGGTGGTGGTGGGGTGTCTTTTTTGGGGGGGGTTGCTTTTAGTAGTGAGTGGGGGTAGATAGGGGAATGATTAAGATGAGAAGTGGGGGAGTTTGGTTATTTTCTACAATAAATGGAAATAGTTGGGGAAATGTATGAGAGAAGTGAGAGAAGTGGCTTCAAGGTGGTAGTTGAGGGAGGTTCGGGGTTGGTAGGAGAGAGGAACATGATGAGGAAGTGTAGGCAATGTTATCAAAGGCACTCACCCAGTTGGCTAGGTGATGGGGCAAGGCGTTTTCAAGGCTCATCGCCTTGCTATGGTCCAGGCGAGGTGAATTAAAGGAAGCGATGCCTAGGCGAGAGGCGTTGCACAAGGCGAGAGGCGTTGAGGCGCTAGCTTTTGAAAAGTTACCAGATTTTACTTAAAATGTCCCTAGTCTTTGCTAATTTCTTATTTTAAGTAGATAGGCATTTTGTCCAAGTAAAGTTAAAAGAATAAAGGGCAAGAATATAAATATGCATCTCGATTATCTTTGTATGAAGACAAAAGGCTATGGCTTTTTGTTCGGAGTTTTGGGACCATCGTGAAGAAAACAAGAAGCAGCAACAAGGGGGACCACATTATCAAATTTTTTTCCTCTTTTTTTTTTTTTTCTATTTTTCTTATTTTTTGTATTAGTTTTTTTTAAATTTTATATGCTTTCAACTTTTTGTTTTGTTTTTTACATATAGAAAAGATCATCAACATTCATTATTTTATATTTTGAATCATATATTCATATGAGATTTGAGTAGATACCAAAAGTTTGAATATTCATTGAGAATAAAGCACCAAATTTATAATTATCACATCACTTACACACTATAAGTTGAACTTTTTAGTATTAAATGATACCTATAATTATAAGACATTATTTGAATTTTAAAAAATTAATTGAGTCTAGAGTGCCCAAAAAAACTTGGGTATGTCCTTTTTTTTGCATTTTAATTGGTTTCATTTTCAATTTTATAAATTAGTGAGCTTTTATATAATTTTTCTTAAATTAGTTCACTGATTTATAACTATTCCAAATTAAATCAACCCTTTTTAATTTCAATTTCTTATTCATGCATCGAACACACTTATTTCAATTTCAATTTTTGGAATAGGGTTATCCATGTTCTGGTTTTCAACCCCAAACACCGAATAGTACAGTACATGTCCAAATGAGCCAATTTCTAGCCTAGTAGCCAAATAGTCCCTAACTCGACCCGCCAACCTAGTTGACTAACTAGGTCACCTGTTGACTGATCCGAACCGCGTTGACCAGGTCATTTTAGCCTAGTTATTATTCAACGTCTTCTTTGAACACTTCTTCTCTGGTGGAGAACTAGAGAAGACGCTAAACCATATTTTTTTTTATCTCCATTTTCTCTTATTTTATTGGCCTCCCAAATGTTATTAAATCGATCAAATTTGTCTAGAAATCCAACTATCATAACCTTTGGTCACCCTCTATAAATCACAATTTTGCCCATCTTCAACCACTACTTTTGCTTTTTTTCCTCCTTATTCACACACTGAGATACTAATGAAGCCAACTCAAAGCCTAGTGCTTATTGAAACTTCACCAGAGCCCCTTATACTTCTAAGACCATATCTTAGCCACCCTTGGTTGCTCACACCTAACGAAGGTTTCACACTCCATTGCTCACGTACATAGGCTTCCTACCACTCCTCTATGTAACATAGTACATAAGAATCATCAATGAGTGTTGTAACAAAAAGTTGCTATTGACCCACCTTGGCAGGTCATCGATGGCTGCCCATTGGTCGTGGACTTCATATCACATATATTTCATGCATATATCAACATAAAACCTAGAGATTACGAGAAAACTCCTATATATTGTTGCCATTATAGAGAGAGAGAGCTCTGAATACCATCAATGGCTATTGTGATTCTAGCCACCTTTATGTCCACTATTTAGTATCTATTTCTTCCTATTTTTCCTTCCTTCTCGTGCTCCCAGTTCACACAATGTGTGTACACATACACATACACAATTGTATACACACATTTATATACACAACTCACTTTGTTTCACACACACTATGTATACACTCAACACACAATGTCTCACTTTCTCACACATATAGACATACACGCATTAGAATACCCTTTAGCACACACACATATATAGACACACTCTTCCTTCTTTGGTTTGAGAGAGAGAGGGGGAAGGAAAGCCTTGTTTGCCAAAAGATGAGGGAAATGTTGGTTTGGTCTCCTCTCATGTCCTAACAAGTACACCTTTTCACCAACCGAATTGTAAAAGCCATTCATGTCACGACCTTAACCCTAAGGGGCTAAGGAGAGGCTTATTTGAACCCTTAAACTAGAAGATAAAGAAATTAATCAACCTAGTCATGTGTATAAAATATATTCCATTTTTAATTGATTCCTTTAAATAATTTTCCCTCAATTTAGTTCGGTTCATTCTCTTGTTTATACTTGTTCAAGTCATGTAACAGGATTAAATAAAATTGATTACTATCAAGTGCGACTATACAAAAACCATTCAAAAGTAATGTATAACCTGGTAAGTGTTCAGAGTTGTCTTTAATGATCCTGATATATACAACATATATAATGTGTCAAGAAGGATACATGCACCCTTTACAATTATAAATGAATAACTACATCAATATGAAACTTAATAATGTAACGATCTATGTCCATCTTGTACTGCTTTAGCAATTGTCATCTGTCAGTCCAATACCTGTTATTTCCATGAACAACATGGGTGAACCATAACGCTTTCTAGTGTTTCTCCAAAGACATAAGCATACAACATGCAGAACCTAATGAAAGTTCGACGAGAACAATCCCTAATATCTAATATGCAATCACAAGTACACAACAATATCATCTACTAGATTACAAGTGTAGATACGATGATCAAGAGAATAAGGTACTACTCCGTGTGGTGTAACAATAGTGATAAGGGCATTCAACGTGCATTCAAATATGAGATATGTTGATTTATACAAATCCCATGACGCACCTCAATTTCTTGTTCACAGCAATCCGAACACAATATCTGGTAGCGATACAACCAACAATAGGTTAATAATATAATAAACCAATAAAATGTGATCACCACATAATTCATATACATAACGGTATAATCCACGATACAAGAAGTTAGATCGACATCTATTGCATTAATCAATACATTCCATGCAATGCACCCAAGCTTAATGCAGAAAGGTAAACATGCATTACTTGAACTATAATTCAAATCTCAACTTCATCTCTTTCAATCCACAAATCAATAAACTAATGGTCCCCAGTGAATCTTGGCACTTCTCGGGTTACTAATTCGATGGAAAGGCACCACCACCTATGGAAGGTTACAGTTTGTAACCAAAGAGAGACACAATCCCCATCACAAATCATCCCCAAGTATTTACCAAAATCTCACAAGCACATCACTCTTTTATTCTATTATTCTGTTCTATTCATTTCATTTCCATCTATAATACCAAAGTCTCACAATATATGGTGGCCACACAGGCTCAAACTACTATCCACATCAATTGTCATGCAATGCAATGCATGATCTCTCTATCCATAAGAATCACATAAACAACAAAGTGTCCATAAATATCTATGGTAGGCATCATAAATGGTAAAGTATCAAAATGATAATAACAATCACACCACAATGATCAACTGATGGTAAAGCATCAGAATAATAATGATAGCCATACCATACAAATCAAATAACAAACATGTAATACCAACCAATCAAGACATGATCTTAGTCCTAGTCATTACCCGACTATAAAGAGACACTATTTATGTCTTTCATAATGTAAATCAAATACCTTACACAGTTACAGTCTTACTTCTAGGGCCACCCCAACCTTTAATACTAAGGTATGTTATCAAGTTCTAAAGTTTTCTAAGGCTAATTATACATTATCCTATTCGTCGGGTATCCATTTTCCTAAACGGATATAAAAAATGTGTTCCGGGGCCCCAAAAACCCTAAAAAAGCCTTACCGCTATGTTTTAAAGTCATTTGAATATTTTTTAGACCTGTAAGGGCACTTTCATTATTTTATCGAATAAGTTTCACATCTTTCGAGATGCTATCTCACAAAACTGACCTTCGAATCAGATCTAGAAGGTCTAAAAACCTTAAGGGTGATTTTTTTAATATTTCATTAATTCTTTTAGATATTTACAACTGGAAGGGATAGAGGAATGGTAGGGTGAGCTTATGAGATTGGGTGCTCCATGAAATTTAAAATCATGTCTTGGAATGTGCGAGGGTTAAATGACCCAGATAAGAGAATTGTGATCAAGGGACTGATAAATTAGGGGTAGACATGTGTTGTTTGCATCCAGGAAATGAAGGTGAAAGGGAAAGGCTGGGGTCAGGTGAGATCTATTTAGGGGCTCTAGATGGGTTAAATGGGAGGCTTTAGATGCCAGGGAAACTGTGGGTGGAATCTTAATTGCTTAGAACTCTAGAAGGGTCAAATGCATTGATCAGAGAAAGGGAGATTTTTATCTCCGGTAAGTTCAGCATGGAATAAGGATCTTTTTAGTGGATTTTTTTTTAGGGTGTATGGGCCAATGATGGATAGTGAGAGGTGTCGGTTATGGGAGGACCTAAAACATATTCCCTCAGTTTGGTGAGACCCTTGGTGTATTGGAGAGGACTTCAATGAGGTTCGTTCTTCAACCAAAAGGTCAGAAGGTGGCAGGTTAACAACATGAAAGCAAGAGTTTAATGATTTCATTAATTGGCAAAGTTTGGTAAGCTTCTCATTTGAGGGGGGTTCACCTGGACTAGCAGTTGTCAGAAGCGCTCCATGTCGTGGCTTGATAGGTTTTTGGGATTAAATACACAGGATGATGAGCTCCCTAGAATCACTCAAAAGTGTTTGTCAAGACCTTGCTCGAACCATCATCTAGTCTTGTTATATTGTGGTGGTTTCAGTATAGGTGGAAGCCATTTTAGATTTTAAAAAATGTGGTTAGAGTTGGAAGGGTTTACAAACTTAGTGGCTGGATGGTGGCATTACTATGTAATGAATGTGACTCTAAGCTTTTTTATTTCCAAGAAGCTGAAGCTACTCAAGGAAGATTTGAGAAAGTGGAATAGGGAAGTTTTTTATAACATTAATGTTAAGAAACAGGAAATTTTGCAATTGTTTCTGGAGCTGGACAAGGAAGTGTAGGAAGACCCTTTGTGAGAAGATAAAAGGATTGAAATGGAAGGTTTCAAGGGAAAGTATGACATGATTCTAAAGTTTGAAGATCCCATGGAGACAAAAGCCTCGTGGTTGAAAGAAGGGGACCGCAACACTGCATTTTTTCACGGGGTGGATTCGGCTCATTATAGGAGGAATAGAATTTCAGCTATACTTATGGATGACCATACCATAATAGAGGAAGCAATTATTAAAGATGAAATTGTTATTTTATTTTAATTTTTTTTAGTGGAATTGTTAATTTTTATAAGAAGTTGTATCCTGAATCAAGACAATGAAGGCTTGAGTGAAGGACTTAGTAGTTGGGAGATTGAATAGGCAACAGGTGGCTGATTTGGAGCTTCCTTTCAATGAGGAGGAAGTAGAGGGCACTTTAAGGGCCTGCGATGGGGATAAAGCATTAGGGCCCAATGGTTTTACTATGGCTTTCTATAAACATTGTTGGAATGTAGTGAAAAAAGATCTGATGGAGGTATTTAGTAGTTTGAATAAGGATGGAGGAATGGAGAGGAATCTCAATGCTTCCTCCATTGCTCTAGTTCCTAGAAAAGACGGCGCAGAAAACGTTAAAGATTTTCATCCCTAAGCTTAGTGAGTAGGGTTTACAAGCTTGTGGCTA